>ML803833.1:138628-171694 GCA_009831015.1 Picea engelmannii | reverse complement strand
ACTATTCACGGATATCCAAATCTGCTTCCTGCTACCTCAAAATGGCTAGATTTTCTCCCAAGACTTGATGGAAATTGTGATTCTGCAAAACAACACCTTGAGGATTTCTATACCTTTGCAGAAAATTTTGAACTTCAACATGATGATATGATGACGAAGATTTTTTTCAAAGACCTCATGTGGGGATGTCAGAGAATCCCAATACCATTGTGTCTTGAGGAAGGAGGCATTGATTCAATGCCGTCATTTGAAACAATATTCATGAATTCTTGAGAAAAACCTGGAGAATATGAAGTTTCTTGGAAGAAAAGGAACAACACAGCCATAAATCAGAATGGATGGATGATGATAGTGAGGAATTAAGTGATGATGAAGTCCCCAATATTAGAGTTCATAGTGTGCAGGCAGAAGATGTTATGATTATGACTTGTTCTCAGGTACTAGCTTGGCATAATGTTGAAGGTGAATCAAAGCTTGAAGAACAAGATGAAGCATAGCTTCAAGAAGAAGATATTTGTCTACTCATCAACAATGAACAACAATCTGTCAATGATGCAGATTGCTCAAAATATGTTTTAGAATTGTTGAGTGAATGTGTGCCTCCTGTTCTGCATCATTTGGCTGAATTCAAAGACCATCCTTATGAAGAAATTGTTGTCATAAATGATGATGAAGCTTTGAACTTAAATGAAATGGAGATGCAATCTCCCACTTGGCTTGAGAGTGAAAGGCGAGATAGAATGGATGTTGAAGTGACTGAAGCTAAAGTGTGCACTGAAGGTTGAAAATAAGTTCTGTCTTTTCGTTGTCGTAAATTTCATTTTGAAGAAAATGTTAATGAAGCAGGAAGAAATTTCCATGTATGTTGTCACTAGCTGACACCTATATGACTTACTCCTCCTTTGGGCTTGGAATGACTATTAGGTCTTGATATTTATATTGTATTTTTTTTTTAAATACCTACACAAAGGTGGCAATTGTGACGTCTTTCACTCTCTTCCCGTCGCTATTTCCACGTCCAAGGTGTCTCTCTTTCCACCTCCAAGATTGTCACTCCCATAGCAACCACGTCGGAGTTAGTAACTCCTGGGTGTCACTCTTGCTACCTGATGGACATCGTTCTTTCCACGTCCAAGAGTGTCGCTCCCATAGAAACCACGTCGGAGCTAATACCTAGTCCTGTCAGTCTTGCCACATTTAGAATGTCTCTCTTGCCACCTCTAAAACGTCTCTCTTGCCACCTTAGGAACGTCTCTTTTTCCACCTTTGAAACGTCTCTCTTGCCACATATGAAATGTCTCACTTGCCACGTTTGCAACATCTCACTTGCCACGTTTGAAACATCGGTCTTGCCACGCTTGCAACGTCTCATTTGCCACGTTTGAAACATCAGTCTTGCCACATTTGCAACGTCTCACTTGCCACATTTGAAACGTCGGTCTTGCCACGTTTGCAACATCTCACTTGCCACGTTTGAAAAATCTATGTTGCCACGTTTGAAATTTTGGTCTTACGACGTCAATATGGGGCTGGAAAATCCAATTTATGATGACACGTGGTGTCATATAATGTCGCAATACAGACGAAAACTAGGTCGTCGAAAAAACAACATCATGTGAAATGACGTTTGAGGGGGTCCAAGGTTTGTCGGTCTTCCAAAAATAGAAAGTGGCAATTGCGTCGAACGCGCCATCGAAATTTGACCCAAATGCAGTAGTGTCATCATCATCATCATCCACATTTTCACAATCATAATCATCATCATCATCCACATTGTCATCGTCATCATCATTTATATTGTCATTGTCATCATTGTCATTTTCATCATCATTGTCATCACCATCATTTTCATCATCATCATCATCATCCTCATCATCATCATCGCCATTTTCATTGCCATCATCATCATCATTTCCATCATTATTAACATCTTCATCATCATTGTCATCATCATTGTCATCATCATTGTCATCCTCATTTTCATCATCATCATCATCTTCATCACCATGGTCATCATCATCATCGTCATCGTCATTTTCATCATCATCATCATATTCATCACCATGGTCATCATCGTCGTCATCATGATTGTTTCAACCCTAATCATCATCATCATCATGGTCATCATGATTATCGCAGTCGTCATCATCATCGTCATCATAATTTTCATCATCATCGTTGCCATCATTGTCATCGTCAACATCATCGTCATTGTCATGTTCATCATCATCATCTCCATTTCCATCATCATTTTCATCACCATTCTCATCATCATCATCATCATCATCACCATTCTCATCACCATCATCGTCGTCGTCGTCGTCATCATCATCATCACCATCGTCATCATCATTGTTGTTGTCATCATCATTGTCATCACCATCATCATGAGCATGGTCATCATCATCGTCATCGTCATCATAATATTCATCATTATCATCATCGTCATTGTCATCATCATCATTTTCATCATTATCATCATTTTCATTGTCATCATCATCATCATCGTCGTGATCATCATGGAAATCATCGTCGTCGTCGTCGTCATTGTCGCATTCCTTGTCATTATCATCATCATCATGATTGTCACAGTCATCATCATCATCATCATCGTCATCACCATGGTCATCATCTTCATTGTCATCATCACTAATTTTATTATCACCATTGTCATCATCATCATTGTCATCATCATAGGCATTGTCATCATCATTCTCATCACCATTGTCATCATCATTATACTGTCATTGTCATCATTGTCTTCATCAATATTATCATCAATGTGGTCATCATCATCATCATCATCATCATCATTGGCATCATCATTGTCATCACCATTATCATCCTCATCATCCTCATCATCATCATCATTGTTGTAGTCTTGTTCATCATCATTGTTGTAGTATTGATCATCATTATCATCGTCGTCATTGTCATTGTGTTATTCCCATAATTTCCACTCTATAGACTAGAGAGGAAGCTATCAGAGGATAAAATCTATAATACATCTTTTTTCTAAGGATTGAACCATTTTTTATCTCTTTTTTGCATCCTCACGGGACACCTAGTAGACAACAAGAAAGGCCCTCACTGGTAACTAGTGGCTCAACAAGCGAGGAACTTTCAAACTTCTAGAATTGGGGAGTTACGAGGTGACGTGTGAGGGATGAGTTGGATCTTCATGTCAAGGGCATAGAAACTCACATCATTTGAGTCTCGAGTGGCCTCTAGAATATCTAGAAGCCTCTCCCAAGCCTCTTCTAAGAGCTATATAACAAAGGCAAGCCTTGGGCAAGGGGAGGAAGAATTGAATAGGATTGTTGTGTTATCCAACTACAAAGGTATCCATCTACTAAAACCATAATTCAATGAATCCTAGCTTAATCAAGTAGCTCCAAGGAGAGGCTAGGACCAAGGAGGTTAAAGGATTTTGCATCAAAATTTGAGGTATGCATGTTTTGTTGTGTTTTTCTTATGATTAATAATAGATCAATGGTTTTCCCTTCATATAATTTGTGTTCATTTAATGAATGACATATCTGATTCATTCTTGTATATAAAATATAAGAAAAACCTTCTCTTCTTCTCTACTAAGGATTATAATCCTACATCTAATCTAATTCTAATCTAATTGACAGTTCCTCACTTGTTGATCCACTAGTGACCAACAAGGGCCTCACTTATTGTCTACTAGGTATCTCGCGAGGAAGTTGAAAAGGGATAAAAAAGGATTCAATCCTTAAGAAAAACATGTATTCTGGCCTTTATCCTATGATGGCTTCCTCTCTAGTCTATAGGGTGGAAATTATGGCTATAACACATTGCCATCATCGTCGTTGTCATCGTCATGGTCATCATCATCATCGTCATTGTCATCATCATTAATTTCATCACCATTGTCATAATCATCATAGGGTGTTAGAGTATTATGGGTTTGTAGTGTTAGGGGTAATGATTTATATAGGGATTAAGTGTTATAATGGTTAGGGGTTATAAGTGGTAGGTTTTGAGTTATAAGTCTTAAAGGTTATATGCTTTACGGGGTTATACTAGTTATGTGTAATATGGTTGTGGTGTATGGATATATTATGGTTAGTTAGGGGTAACCGAGACATGGGTTAGGGGTGGTAAGGTTCAATTTCATGGTTTTATATGATATACAATTAACTATATATTATATAATTAATTATATAATATATATTAATTATAATAATATATTTATTATATTATATTATAATATATATTATATATAACAAAATGTGTGTGTGTGTATGTGTATATAACATGTAATATTAACTAAAACAAAACCCAAACTTACCAAACTAAAACTAAACCCTACCAAACAAAATCCCAACCCGTGTGCATTGAGCTCATCAAACCTGACCCATCAGCCTAGAGTTGCATGAGCGATAGAAACAATCACTCAAGCCCACTGTGCGATGATAGAGGAGATCGTGACCTGAGACCACTACGCGACATAAGTGACAGAGCTAAGGGGATTTTCTTAGAGGTCAATGAACAATGCCACCCAAGTCAATATGAATTAATTGAACTTGAACTTGAATGAATAAATTCCAACTAGGATTCAAACTCAAACTTGTCAAGTTTATCTATCAATAATTGTTGGGGGTCTTGATTGATGTTGACATAAATGAGAATGATATCATTTTCCCCATCATTTTCCTGAAAACCTATCGTGGGGGGATGTAAATAATTGGGGCTTGATTCCAAAACCCAAAAACCTTACAACCATGCTAGAGGGTATGGAAATAATAGGGTATTGATTCCAAACCTCAAAAAACCTACAATCATTCTAGGTGAATGATGAGGAACTCACAAATTCACCATAAAGAATAAAAAAATGGAGACCGGATGTTATAGACATAACTAGTAAGAGCCATGGGTTACTAAATCGTTTATACACTTCATTATCAAAGCCTTTAAGATTTTGCTCAACACACTACACAATGCTTTGTTGTGAGTTTAGCATGGAAGCCAATTTATGGTTTGCCATAGAATGTAACTCCTATGTCATGCAAATTGTTGAACCCTCTTAGAGGTTTTAGTTTCTTTGCATGCCTATAGGTTTCAAGCTCCCTAGCATCATAGAAATGGAAGTTTGTTTCACATCTTGGTAAAAAAGTTGTTAATGTCTTTGGTTCCATGTCACACCTTGTTTTAAGTGTTTGTCTCATAAGTAACATTTTAATTAATATTTTATAAAATAATATAAAACAAATAGCAAGTTATGTAGTAGGTGAAATCTCCATAAATACTTACATAGTTGTTATGAATGAAACTCAACAAGAAAACGAGTTAGGGAAGTATCCTTGTCCTCAATCTTACAAAATGGTTAAATTGTAAGAAACAATATTTGGGCTTCTCTTGCAGATTTTTCCTTTTATGTGATATCTAGTTAAGGTGAATATTTGCTTCAATGATATTCCCTAAATTGAAAAAAAAAAATCTACAATGTTATAAAATCTTATCCTACTTGATCTTCCACTGATTCAATGTGCTGGATAATCTCCAACATTGAAATTGTTGATGGTGATTGAGTCCCAAGTGGGATATTTATTGAAAAAAGGTCATATTGTTCCATGAATTGTTAGCGTGTTTTGTGAAGAATGAAATGGAACAATATTCAAGTACAATGGAAGTATTATGCTTGTATGTAATTTTTAAGTGTAGTAATGGAAGTTTTGTTTCACATCTTGATGATACAGTTTTTAGTGTCTTTGGTTCCATGTCACACCCTGTTTTTAGTGACTATTTCACAAGAAACATTTTAATAACATAATATAAAATAAATAACATGTTGTTATGTAGTAGGTGAAACCTCTATAAATACTAACATATTCTTGAAAAATGAGACTAAACTAGACACATAATTTACAAAAACATCCTCATGCTCACTTTTACAAAATAGTAAAGACTCGAAATATAAGACAAAATAGTTTGGTTGCACATAGCGCCTTTCCCTTTTATATGAAAACTAGGTAAGGTGAATACTTGCTGACTACAACCAATTAAATTTCACAAAAAGTCAAAATGTTATACAAAATTGTTGGGTTGCATCTAGTTATTTTTGGTTTCATATGAAATATAATTGAGGTGAATACTTTCCTACTATCACTGGTTTGAGTCAGACTTTGTAAAATTCTGGTATGAGTCACTTTCATACTATCATTGGTCTTCATAAGTGAAAAATATAAAAGAAAATGTTGCAGCTTGGAAATTTTGTGCTTGTGATGTGAAAGAAGTTGTGGCGCAAATTTGTAGAGATTGCAATTGTTGGTTTGTGACACCGTAAATAATTGTAAGAAAAGTCATGATCCAGGAAAGTTGCAATGTAGAACATTGCCAAGGAAGGAGGTTACAAAAGGTATGCGCAAGAAGCATTGTACAAAGTAGTGTTGTGGAATCTGTTGTGTTGAGGAAGGGTCATAGTTGGAGTAGAGACCTATTGTAGGTGTTGAAATAACATGAGACATTTAAGTGTAGATAATTATTTTTGTATAGTAAAATAAGGAAAATCACAGGAATTGGGACTCAATATGTTTAGTGTGTGGATGAGGTTATTTGTTGGTCTATTTGAAAGGTTTGTGAGAGTCTCATTCTCATGATATTGAATATAACTCTTTCATTGACTATTGATTAAATATAGGGCCTATTCAAATACTTAAATATATTTTCAATGATATTCATAATTACATTCTAAATAAAAAGTTTTCTTTGGGAAACAGGTTATTAAGGAATAGAGTGTCTAGGTTGGCTTTGATGTTTCAAAGGATACAAATGCGAAAGGTATATTTAGCTACTCTTTCATCATAATTTAACATATAATACTTACATAATGAATTCCAATAAGCATTTTTCTTGTTTTTCACTATATTCCTTTGTTCTCTCCATCACATTCTTGCATAAGTTCTCTTGGGTTTTATCTTCTGAATGTGATTTTAGAAGATATCACTAATTTTGAAATTGATTTATGATAAATATCTATAAGGGCCAATATTGGACAGTTAATACTTTTGAAGGAAGGGCCAATATTGGACAGTTAATACTTTTGAAGGAAATAATCTAGATCACTACATACATTTTAGCCTTTTCAAGGACAAGAGGTGGCCATCCTTTACAAATTATTCACCATTGTACGTTAGTAGTGATCCAAATTGATATGTTTTAAATAAACAAAAGCTCATTTTCATGTATGAAGTCTTACCTGTATTCTATTGGAAGAACGATGACTCCAAAGACTGATATAAAATATGTTGTTTTGGGATTTAACAAGATTTAGTTTCCATGTGCTCTTGGTATATAACATAAAATTTGTATATCTTGGTGATACATTTCCAACAATATAAGGCACTCCCAAACTAAAGATTGAAATCAAAAGTCATCATGAAAATACCAAAATACTTCTTCCATAGCATGTCTTTATTTCACAACTCAGAAACAAGTGGTGACAAATAAATAAAAATGCATAACATAAAATTTGTATGTCTTGGAAATAAATTCACAATGGTGTAAAGTATGGCCAAAAAAATATCAGATTCAAAATCTATCATAAAAATACCAAAATAGATTTTTCCTTGATTGACTAACTTTTCACTTTCACCATTAGGGCCTTGATTTCACTTTTCCATGGGCACTTTGCTTTCACTTTACCATAGGTGATTTCATTTTACTTTCTCATTGATTGGACAACTTCATTGAATTTTGTATTGGTTCCTTCATTTCACTATCATATTGGCACCTTCCTTTAACTTTCTCACTGTTTCTTAACTTTACTTTCATATTAACGTGCAAAACCAATTTTAGAATAGCAATGAAAGTGATTAAAAATAACCAACAACTAACCATGATTAATTAAAAAATAAGGCAAAAGAACTTAGAAAAAAATGGTTTTCTATATGGATAACAAATGATATGCAAGAAATAATTAAAACTAAAATGTAAAAAATACTTGCAAAATAAAATAACTTAAAGATACCCCCAAAAATTTAAATTTTAGGGAGTGTTGTGGATTCAACAAATGGTGATTCATTGAACATATCCAACATATCTCTCTGAACACCTTCAAATAGAGTAGATCAATTTCAAGTATAGAAAAATATGAATATTTTTCAAAACCAAAAATACCTATGGCTCCTTTTGTATGCAACTTAGAAAAAATTATTTCCCCTGCCATAGGGACTTGGCTTTTGACCAAACATAAAAGATAAGTCATTTTTTTCATTGACATTCAACATTGAGAAAGAAACTAATTTAGATCTGTTTTCCAATGTTAAGGAAACTTTGATAATCTCTAAGTAACTCTATCATCCTTTTTTTGTTTCCCTACTACCAATAAGAATCGATATCCCTAGTGGAGATATATGCATTTCCTTATTGAAAATATGTTTCACTTTGACAATATCCTCCTATATATATATATATATATATATATATATATATATATATATATATATCATAAAAACTTCTTCAAGGAGTAACTTAAGTGAAAAAAACCATTAAACCTATGAGGATGGTGTTGGATCATGGAATTGTCATCCTTTTACATCATCTTTTGCCTAGTTTCAATCCCTTTTGGTTTACCCATAACCTTGTATTAATGCTTATTAATAATTTTTAATGCTTATATGGGAAGTTTAGAACCAAGGTGTTTTCCATTACATTTCTTTAGTATTTCATATGAATTATGATTAAATATTAGAGACGTAACATATTATGCATTTATCTTTGAAAAGGTCGTTTAGTTTGTTTCTGCAAAAGCAATTGCCACTTCTTGTTACTCCAAGCCACTTGTTGCAATATCCACAAAGTAGGTACTTGAGATTTTTCATATGAGGCATTATTAAGTCAATATAATCCTATTCTCAAAATATCTCAAAAACCCGATTGTACCTTTTGAAAAATTGACAGTTTAATATTTGTTTTTACTTGTGATGTCACAGTTATTGTTACTCCGCGGGACAATTTTGTAATCCATGAAAATATATATTCAACCACAAAGATTTACTATGGATTTGGATCAACAACAATCATCTTATATATTAGTGGAAATACATTTTTTATATCCATGTATTGACATGGAAGTAAATCGTTAAGCTCGACTTACTTAATTTCTTGCACGTGTATTTCAATTATTGTAGAGTGTTTACATTTTCGCAAGTGTGTTTCAATTCTTGCAAGTGTGTTCCTAGGATTAGGTTTCTATGTTTTCTTCAGGAGACAATTGATTCATAGTCTTGATACCTATAGTTGGTTTGTTTTATTTTCCAACATGTTTGTTTCCTTTTCAGAACGTGTGAATTTTATTTTCTTGTCAAGTGGATTTCCTTTCTTTTATGTAAGTTAAGATTTAATTTCTCTTCTAGTTAAATAGATGGACCTACTTTCCTGTTATGTCATGGGGTGTGTAAAATAGAGTAGATAGATCCATTAATCAATGCTCATATGTGTGGTATGATTTACTTTCCAAAACTGTGTTATTTCTTGCAAATATTTGAGTGGTGTGATTCACTTTTGATATCTTGTTGAGTGGTTTGATTTAATTTACTGCAACACATATTAGATAACCATTATTAGAAGGAAATTGTGGCCTACATATACTTTGCATCATAAATTTTAAATAAATAGACACAACCTTGATTGATAATTAATGTACTGAGTAATTATTTGTTTTAATAAGAAATTAATTTTCCCAACATTTTGTCATTGTTGTCGGGGAAGTTATGGAAAACACGAAATTACAACTACCATTGGTTTTTAGCTGCATTTTTAAGTTCGAGCCTCTAGTTTTCATAAGTTAAGAAGATCCTTTTTGTGCTGCAGTAAGAGCCATCCATAGTACTAATCTCTGTTTTGCAAGAAGTTTGGAAGGAGGAAGGGAGCATTCGTGAAAGGAGATTCTACTGGAAGAAGGAGTCAAGGGAATGTCAAATCCTTCAAGATTGATTTTGGATTAATGATCAAGGTATGAAGTCAATTTTCATTATGTTGTGTATGACATCTTGAGTTTTTAAATATTTTTAATTTTATTATCCATATAAGATTATCCACCCCTCCTCTTATTCTTTTTTTCCCTTCATTTCTCTCCTTGTTTCCATATTTCCAACTTTCCATCTTCTTTCCCTCTTGTTTCCATCCACTTCTCTTCTCTCATATTTTTATTTTTATCTTCTCTACCCCCTTAGTCTGAAAATTATTTTCTCCATTATTTCCTCTTACATCCTTCCCTTACTCGCCTTCTTCTTTATTACTCTTATTTCTTCCTTTATTTTCCATTTTCTTTCCCTTCATTACCTACTACTTCCATTTCCTCTTTTCAACACCCCTCTACTCTTTTTTTTCATCATTTTTTCTCTTATTTATTAAAACCATGCTCCTTTTTCATTTTTAGACTCCTTTACAACCCTCAATTCTTCATTATTGATTTCCTCTACCCACTCTCAGTCCCTTTAATCTTATTCATATTGGAAAATGATTTGATGATGTTTGTATTTATCATTCGAATTTTCAAATCCCCCATCATACAAGAATCCCAATTTCATGAAAAAAATGTGGAATTTATTTCATGGATAATGAGACACTCTGTTGACTCTCTTCAATTCTCACGATGGTTAATTTAGGCTCTCAGAATATTATATTTTCAATAATGGGACACTTTTTTTCCTCTTTGGAGCTCCCATTATGGTTATGTCAGGATCCCATTAGCGCATTTGTTGATTTCATGATTAATTCATCCTTTACTTTCGATCTTGGGTATATTGTTTACATTCGTTACATATAGTGCATAGATCATAGTGCACAAAATAGGATATATATATATTCATAAGTTTTGTTTTGAGGGTTGTTTACATAGAGAGATACTTGTATATAAAAAATTACACATACCCAGATCATCATTTGGGAGAACTCTCTTCTTGATTGGACACTTATGGCATTTTGGCTTGATAAATTCACTTAAAACACAGTCGACACAATAATTTTTTTGGGGGTCATATGGGATCATTTTTATAACCTATTTATATCCAATATATCCCTTGAATTCTAGTTTCTAACCCATTTTGAATCATTCAATTTGGATCTTAAACGAAAAATATGTGACCAAAACAATGATTGGGTGTAGAGTAGGTAGCTTAGGAACAAAGTTAGGAAAGTCAACTTTTGGAACATCTAATCGATGAATTTTTCAAACCTGTTTCTAAGGTGTGTTCTCATATGAATATAGTTTAAAATGTAATTTGAATCACACAATTTTGATATAATATGAGAAATTTACACCCAAAATGCTAACTGCCTATCCTAAATATGTACTCTTAAAACTTTGTTTTCTCAACTGTTTATTGGCATATTTGAACCATAAAATATTCCTTTGTTAAAACCATGTTTCTATTGGATCTACCTAAATGAATCTAGTTTCAACCCTAATTTGAATCAAGTCGATCTGTCTTCAAACAAAAAATTTGGACTCAATTAAATAATTTTTGGTCTAGGCAGGAATAACGAAAACAACACTAGCATGCAGGTTATTACTTGGAAGATTTGGAATATCACCTTGAAACATTTTTAAAACATAATTTTACTGGAAGTATCCCTATTAATATGTTTTCATTTGGATTTGGAATCACTCAAATTAAATGAGAAATGAATAAGTTATCAACGAAATACTGCCAGGTAGTCTAAGGTGACCGCCACTCCTAGCATGTATAAAATGAATTTTGCTTCGTTCGTTTTTCCTTGGATTTGTTTTATAAGTAGCTACTTATTGTTTTCTCTGTATGTATTGGATAAAGAGAGCCCAATCACCTCTCATGTTTTATGATCTCATGTCTTATTGCATGTAAGTGCTCATTTTTTGCAGGTCCTGGAAAGACTAAGGAAGTCAAGTTATGCACAAGTGATTTTTGAAGAAAAAATTTCATGCAAAAATGGGCATACTTTACAGACATCCTTCATATATGTTTTTGAGCCTATCATTGTCTATACTAATGTTTTTATAGTGCCGCTACATGCTGCTACTACATTAGTACTACATGATGCTACTACTCTTTCCTTATTGTTGCACTATTACCCCGCCTTTTTCATCAAAGTTATAGATGGATCAAAGACAAGACAAATGGAGAATTGATGTGAAGACCCATTGAAGAACAATGTTCTATAAATAAAGTCCCATGAACACATTCCCTTTCCTTAGAAGAATCCTTTCATAATTTCTCATGCCCATCATGCTCATTCACTAATACCATGGTATGCTTATGCATTTCTTTCTTCCTAACTAACGAATGCATAAATGTTGAAGTTAATAAAGTTTCATTTTTGGTCAAAATTAAAGTCAAAATCCTCATGAGACCATTATTATGAGGCCTACTTCAGCCTTCTCATTTCCTACTTCCTACTCCATCCACACCTAACCCATGAAATAAAGTCACTCAACTCACTTACAATGTTGAGTCATCTTGTTTTCCTTTTCCTCATAAACTTTTATGGTGAAAATCTATCTTAGGAACCATCAGAACTTGGAGTGCTTGAAAACCAGCTTGTTGGCTGGAATTCCTTGGGAATAAAAACATTTTGACTATGAAAACCCTTTGGGAATAGTTGGACAAAACTTGCTTGAAAACCAACTTGTTGGTGGGAAACGTTTTCAAATAAAGTGAGAAATAAGCAATTCCATCCAATTTTCTCTCTAAATAATTATTTCCAGCTTGAATAAAAATTTCCAAGATTCATTACTACTTCAAAATTATGTTTTATATCTACATTGCATTACATGTTCTAAGCTCCACACTACTCTCCCTTGAAAATTTTCTACATCATTGTGGACCATATTAGATCAGGATGTTGTTACAAACATTATGGACTTCATAGGTAGGTGCAGGTATGCTTGTTTCTCTTTTATTTAATAACAATTCATTGAATGCTATATATGTGTATTTGGAAAATTAATTATTCCTACTCCGTTATTTTTCCCTTATCATACTTCATTTCCATTTTCCAAGGATTGCTAAAATATTTCAGTTTGAGGGAGGGGGACATTGTCCATTGCCTTACCTTTCATCACTATGCCATCACCACCCTTGTTCCATGTGACTCATGGAATCCTCCTCCTCATGGCATCATTTCCCACAACCTTGTTGAAGCATGGAGAGGGTACTAGAATGTTGTTACACAAGAAACCCTTGTTGTTTCTACATAATAACCAACAGTAAGAAACAAAGAGGTATTGTTGTTTCTCCACAAGAACCAACAACAACCCAAGGAGAAACTGACACACATGCACAAACCACAAAAACTATTGGAAGAGAGGAATGTGTTGCCCCACAAGAACCTATAACATAAGAAGCTAGTCTAGAATCCATTCTTATCTAAGATTATGATATCACAGAACATGGTGGAAAATATAGGTATTAGTTCCATGGTTTGTCTCCATGAGTTAATAATGCATACATTGGTTTTACTCATCATGAGGGGTCGAGACTTTGTAACTCCAAACTCTATTAGATTTTCATGAAAATTATTTATTAGCATTTCTAGATCTAATATCAGAGTTGGTCAAGGGGTATTTAAGAAATATGGAACATCATGTTTTCTTGCTGCCAAGGTATTTTCTGAAAGTGGTCTTTGTGCTCATAAGATAATGTTTATCTTTTCTAGTAACATGAGACTTGATGGAAGCATTGTAGAAGGATCCATGTGAATTGGGAAATAAATTGTTTCAAAAATGGAACAAGGTCTCTCATTAATTGTGTTGATTCAATATTGAGAATCGATGAAAATGTTATAGTTATTTTATGTGCCTTACTTGGGTATTTTACTTCCCATTTCTTGTTGGACGATTATTCTTTGACATTATCCTTTTTTTAAGTTGGTGGGTATTTTTCCATTCACTTGTAAACTATCAAATATCCATATTAACAAGATTATCTTAAGAATTGTAAGTCCTTTGTACATTCTGGGCACTCATTTACATCCATCCATAACCAATATAGTTAACCAAAATTGCCTCCAAATTGGTAAACATGCATTGTGTTGTTTTAATGGTTATTCAAACATGAATATAACAATGGATATGGATTTAAAGAGTACAAATTTTGTTAAAGAAAAGACTAGTTTACACATAGAGGTGACATACAAACTTTTAAAGGATGAAGAGATTATTTGTTTTTAAGCATCAGTTTTCAGTAGAGAACTGCTTTTGAGATTGTGTGTTGAAGTTCATTTCCATAGGTAGGATAGCCATTTTTATTTCTAGATTGATGATTGAAGATGTCTTTCATCCTTTCACAATTGTTTGTTGATATTGAAAAGACAAAATATATTTCTTTTTCAGTACAAAATGAGGACATGTTGCATAATTAGTTTTGGGGGAATGAATGATGTGATAACAATGGAATATTAAAGACACAACCAAGTGAAATGGATATATGGAAATTATGGTCACTATTTTTCTCATAGAGTTGTTTTCGAAAAAGTTTGGTGAGTGTTTATTAATTGATAAGATTGTATGCTTGTTTTGTTCTTAAATAAAGATAAATTGAATTGAGGATATCTTGTAAACCGTGAACTGGGTATTCATGAAACTAGGTGGAGAGAAGCATTATGGTAAAATGATCAAACACATAAAGTTTCAAGCAAACCCAGTTCGTAAATTTTTATAAATTAAGCATCGTCACCTAAAACCAATTTGTCTTTTTCTCAAGATCTGTGATATGGGTATGTCCAATTTTTGGTATGGAGAAGCAATTAAACAATAAAAATTTCCTGCACAAATTTTCCAAAAGCCAGTTTGTATTTTGTGAGAAAATGGTTTTAAAGATTTGTTGCTACTCCTACATCACATTTTGCAACGCATCTGTTGCAACTTATAATTTGTTGAAACTCATTTGTTGTAACTCATCTACTACAACTTATCATTTGTTGAAACCCATCTATTGCAACTTATCATTTGTTGAAAATCATATTTTGAAACTCATCAACTACAATTCCATCAGAATTTTTAGGATCACTTGAAGGATACTCTTGAAACATGCACCATTACAGAAGAATCAAATCCCCAAGAAAACATAAGTGCCGGCACACAAGAACCAACATTGGATATGGAAGGGAATGACACCAACACTGCTACAAGAGAACCGGTGTTGATTCTCAGAAAAAGAAAACAAAATCAAATTGTTACACAAGAACTAAATATAAATTCAAAATATGCTCCAGAAAAAATCGTTGTAGACATGGGGGAAATGATCAAACACAAAAGGTAAAATCCATTAACATCGTTCTAGTAAATCATTTATGGTAGTATGTAGGAAGGTTCATGATAGTGGAAAAATAGTAAGGAAATATTTCAAGGTAACTTACAAGTCCATTGAAAAATGGAAGTCCTTACAACTTGGTTTTAGGTTGCATGAGTACATGCAACATATTTAGTTTAGGTGAGATGTTGGGCCATGGAATTATCATCTTTTTACATCATCACTTTCCTACTTTCAATCCTTTCTTGTTTACACATAACCTTGTATTAATGTTATTAATCATTTTTAATGCTTATATGTGAGATTTAGAACTAGGATGTTTTCCATTACATTTCTTTAGTATTTCATATGAATTATGATCAAATATTATAGAGGTAACATATTATGCACTATCTTTGAAAATGTGGTTTAGTTTGTTGTTGCAGAATCAATTACCACTTGTTGTTACTCCTATTGTTACTCTAAGCCACTTTTTGCAATGCTTATAAATAAATATCCACAAATTGGGTACTTGAGATTTGACATATGAGGCATCATTAAGTCAATATAATACTATCCTCAAAATATCTCAAAAACCCATATCGTACGTTTTGAGAAATCAACATTTTACTATTTGTTGTTACTTGTGATGTCGCAATTGTTGTTACTCCTTGGGACACTTTTGCAATCAATGAAAATACATCTTCAACCATCAAGATATGCCATGGATTTGGATAAAAAACAATCATCTTATATCATAAGAAAATATTGGAACCATTGACGAGATTAGTTTGATTAGTTTTGGATTATTAGAAAAGATCTTGTAATTATTTACTACTTGATTTTTAATTGCTAGTTATTGGTAAATTGTTGTAACCACAAGAGAAACTCATGGATTTGAATTTATTGCTTTTTTTATTTTAGATATTAGAAAAACTCATGTATAAAAGAGAGTTCCTTCTTCATTCTTGGGGAGGACACTTGGAGAAATGGTCCAAACTATGATGGAATAAATCATATTTCTTTGAGATCTTGTGTTAATGTAGATTATAGCTTTGGGATTTCATAGTATGTTTAATTGTTGCATTTTCAATCATGTCATTTCCTTTGAGCATAGTGTGAGTTTTAGTTAAATTTTTTATGCTATAGATTAGTGGCAATACTTTATTTTACATCCATATGTCGACCGAGAAGTAAACATTTTAGCTCAATTTACTTAATTTCTTGTAAGTGTTTTTCAATTCTCACAGAGTGTTTACTTTTTCACAAGTTTGTTTCAATTATTGCAAGTGTGTGTTCCTATAATTAGATTGTTGGGGTAGCTTTAGGATACAATTGATTCATACTCTTGATACCCCAGCTGGTGTGTTTTATTTTCCAACGTGTTTGTTTCCTTTTCATAATGTGTGAATTTTTTTTCTTGTCGAGTGGATTGCCTTTCTTTTATGTAAGTTAAGATTTACTTTTTATTCTAGTTAAATAGACAGGCCTACTTTCCCGTTATGTCATGGGGTGTGTAAAAAAAAGTAGATAGATCCATTAAACAATTATTATATGTGTGGTATGATATACTTTCTAGAACTATGTTATTTTTTGCAAATATTTTAGTGTTGTGATTCACTTTTTATATCTTGTTTAGTGGTTTGATTTACTTTACTACAACACATATTAGATAACCAATGTTATAAGGAAATTGTAGCCTACATAGAATTTGCATCATAACTTTGAAATAAATAGATGCACTATTGGAGCAGGAAATTTTGGGGCAAGGTTCGAGATACAACACAACAAACGAGGCATAATGGACCAAGGAAGCATTGCACGATGTGAATACAAGAAAAACAATGCAACATAATTGTGGATTAGCACGCAAAGGTAGTTAGAATGTGGACAAGTTGAGCCCACCTAGAATTAGGGTTTCTGAGTATGATGAAAGGATTTTACCCATTCTTGTAATATAATTAGAGGATGTGTGAGGTAAATAGGGGATCATATTATCTTGAGTTTATCTAGTTTTGGAGAGGGTGAGTTCAGTTTGGGATAAGTTTTGAGTTGCAAAACTAGTTTTGTTGGAGCTATAGAGATCAAATGATGTCAATTTTGTAGAATCATGAAGTATAACTGAGGGTCGGGTTGCAAGATGCATAGCTTGGTGCGACATTGGTCCACCTCACTACACTTATGTACATTCCAAATGCACCTTTTGATGTAATGTGTGTAAAATAGAAATTTTGATGAAGAATAATAAATAAGAAGAAGATCTTTGTGAATGTAGCTCAGGGGGGGTGAACCATGGTAAAATCATGTGTTGTGATGTGTTTAATTGATGTTTTATTATTTTTTCAATTATGAATGAATAATGAATGGCTAGAATGGTATCTTGTAGTATGTAGTACTGATAATGCAGAATGAAATAATTGTTAGATCTATATGAATGGTATAATATGGTGCATGCTAAAGTAAAAGTAGAAGATGTATAACATCCCCAATCCCTTCCATGATTGCATACATATTCATCCTGCAGTCACCCATAATCCATCTTGGGTAAGACTTCATTGTGCACTCTAAGTGGAGTGTTTCCTTCTAGTTTACCAGAGGGGTCGATGGTTTCTAGGGTTTTGTTGGAGAAACTAGGGTAGAACCTGGGATATCCCATACATCCAACAAATGGTTTCGTTTTCGGATGGAACTCAGAAGAATAACCTAGAAGGGGTTTGATGAAGATAACACAATGGTATAAAGGGATATTTAGGCCATGGAATCCTATGAATAAATATATTGAAAGATGGTTGGAGACAAAGAAACTAGAGTTTTCACAGAAAGATAACAGAAGCTCTAGGTATACACCACAACGATATCTATAGAGGTATGTGTTTACTGATTTGCATGAGGATTTTTTATGTTATTTTCCAGAGTTGTTGCAAGAGTGGATATTTAGGCTGAAGGATACTCATCCCACAAATTGAATTAGATCTATAGAGTGGACTACTAAGAATATTGTAAGATTGAAAAGGGTTAATAATAAATTCAAGCACGAAGTAGATTTTTGGTTAGATAGTATTATTACAGGGTTTATTACTGATTTTGCAGTAGATACAGTGAATTCATATAGTGATGCAGAGCAAGATTTATTGAAGTGACCAAGATGGAGGTACATCATGCCACTTTACACATCGATTAAGATCTTATTTCTTGATAAAGGCATGATGACCATGGAATCAGACAGTTAGATCACTCTACATGCATGGGGGAAGCACTAAGGAAGATCTAATATATGGAGAAGGCTCTAGAGAATGGACAAAAGAAGCAAGAAATGGACCCCATCATGATGGATGAGGAACAAAAGAGGAAGATATTGAGAAAACAAGGAGTGACACACAACCAACAACCCTACCGGTATAATATCAATAGTAAGAAGAGGGTAGTAGTCGAGTGAGATGGATTGGACATTGTTGAGGAAGAGGTAGATGATATTTGTGCGATGGGGAAGATTGAGGAAATCATGCATTCCACATATGAGAGGAAAACTAGAGGTCAAGTGTATGACGTAGAAGAAGGCACTCCATTCCAGATCTAAATGATTGTGGAACCCATAACCCCATGTGAGACTAAGACATTTGAAGAAGGAAAATTGGTTAACGAGAAAGTGATTAGTGGTAGAATAATTTTTGGATGAGGGTCTAATTCAAGTGGAAGTATTTCATCTAGTAGTATTCAATTTTCTACACCACGTGGAGGTGGTATTACAACAAACTTCAAAATGGTAGGAGAATATCCCACTATTAGCTTACATGAGTTTCATGGAGAAGGGTCGGAGGACCCAGAGAAGCATTTGTTTATCTGTGAGAATATTTGGGCAACCAAGTAGATTACATATGAAGATACAAAGGTTTCATAGTTAGCAATCACATTCATAGATCGTGCATTGGATTGGTATATGGGTCTCACAGTAAATAACCCGACAAGGATCACCTACAACTATCGCAGACGTGAAGAAGCAGTTGATTAATGAGTTTTAGAATTTAAGCTCAGAGGATCAGTTCATGAATGAGATGATAGATATTAAGCAAAATCCAGGAGAATCATTCTGGGAGGTTGATAAGAAGTTCAAAAGGTTAAAAGGTAAGTTGAATTTCCCTATTACTGATATACAACCTAGATACTTGTTTGTTAATTCACTATTTCCACACTTGAATTTTCCTTTGAGGAATAAAAAGTTTCAAAGCCAGGATGAGGCCTTGCAGGAGGCATTGTAGTTAGAAGAAAATCAGTATAAGCATACAAATATGGTTTTAGAAGAGATAAGAGTCGATATGAAAAACCTTACATTCTAGTTGAACCAAAATAAAGGAAAGGAAAAGAGGGAAGATGTCTGGTGCACATTTTCATAACATAAAGTCATCATAAGAATGAGTGTCCAAGTTGTGCGTAGTACTTGGCGACAGGAATGTCGAATCCTTTACCGCCACAAGGGCCATGGTGTGAGATATGAAGAACACATGGACATGATCCCTATCATTTTCCCATGATGTAGAAGTATTAGACAATACAAAAGACTAGATTTTGTAACTTTTGTAAGTTAGTTGGACATGAAGAAAAGAACTGCAGAACCTTGGAGATAATGAAGGAAAGGACATCATAAACTTATAGGGTGTTGGATGAATTAATGAAAACACAACATGCGTAGTAACCATAACATAATAACGTGCAACAATTTGGAGCACCGCCATAATATAAAAACACACAGCAGTGTGCATCACCACCACAGTATAATAATGCACATCCACACTATAATCAAGCACCTCAGTATAATACACCATGCATATATAATCAGGGTAGCAGAGGAGGCTAAAGAGGAGGTGGTCGTGGAGGAAAGGGATTTGGAAGAGTTCGAGGACTATTATTTTGTCACAACTGTAAAAAAAATAGACACTATGCAAGAGATTTTCCATTTCCACCTGTGACATGTATTTATTGTCGCGCAATAGACCATGATATAGAAGAGTTTCTGACAATGTTGGTAAAGATACAAGAAAAGAGGAACCAAAATAATCAAAATGTGAAATGTATTTTTGTAGGAAAAAGAGAATAGGATATGAATAATATTAATATAGTTACTAGAGGACGAGATAAGACAGGAGATGATGCAGCAAAAAAAAACTAGGATATACACCAATGGGTAAGGAAGAATGTAGAACCTGAACAAAAGTTTGATTTGTGCAAAAAAAGGAGACCTTCAAAGAGGCTAGACAAGAGATTTTGAAGGAGAATATTACATCTACTTTCAAAACAATGCCAATACATGATCTACCAATGTATGAAATGCCCCAGTTATTTGATCAAACCATTAAGGAAAAGTCTGCAGAAAATGTCACTAATTTACAAAACTTTTTGGTATATTGTGTAAATTTATTAAATAATAAGTCATCTCTGAAAGTGTTACAAAATATGTTAGAAAACTGTAATGCTAGGGAAGAAGGTATAAAGACAATTAATTAAATCTGTAAGAAGAGAAGAGAAATTCGAGAATTCAGGTTGAATGCAAACATTGGATATTTCAATATGGGGGATATCATACTAGAATTAGGGTATGAAGTCAATGTTTTTCCTAAAAATACATGGGAAGCTATGGGAGAACCTTAATTGGGGTATTCACCAATTCAGTTGAAGTTATAAAATTAGCACAGAGTGGTACCAATTGGTAGATTGAAGGGGATACTAGTAGATCTATATGGTGTGTGCACCATGGAAAACTTTGAAGTTATTGACATAGTAGATAATACTACACCCTATCCAACATTGTTGGGATTGGATTGGGAATTTCATAATCATAATATTATTAATTTGAATACAATGAAGATGATCTTTGAATAGGGAGAGTACATAGTTATTTCACCCTTATATCCCTCCGAACAGGGGATATACATTGAACTTGCGACATAAAACTTCATTTCAAATGAGGTGAATCAATTGTACAAAACTAGCATGCGCGAAGAGAATTATATCAACCCCACTGTAGATGGAATGTTGAGATGGAGGAGTATTATTTATTGTTATTTAGAATCTGACATAAGACTAAAAAAATGGGAGCAGAGACTACATGAATTATCCACCAGAAGGTGTACCATAAAGATGTGCGCACTGAGATGGATTGGATTTGAGGTAAGAGAACCTCCCACTTTTATGGTCAGAATAATCTAGAAGAGTTTTTAGCAAAATTTGAATTAGAAATTTCGGATAATAAAAGGCTATTAGTACTAGACATGGGATTGAAATAAACACCTACATGTTGGTGGGGTGCACATAAGGATAATATTAAGAACTGGTTTCATTGCAAGAGGTTATTGTGCATTATATTTGGCGTAGAGAAGGAAAATAGATATTTTGAGAAGTATGATGGGATTGAAAAACCCAGAGAACACATACATAGGTTTATGTTCTAATAGTGATTAGTACCACTAGAATAATTGACACATCACTTTATTCACACATTAGATGGCATTTTGAAGAACTGGTACACAGAGCAGGAACAACGTAGGGAAACTGCAAATTGGGAAGAAATGCTACAAAATTTTATGGTTACATTTTCCTTTGAGCATGAGAGTCCAGATATAGATACAACATTAAAGGTAGTAAGAGATAGGATTTTTGAAGAACCTGAAGTGGATATTGTGACAATTTATCAGAACAAGAAGAGATAAATAGTTAGACAATCGCTACCATGTTATCATGTCATAGAAGAAGAAGACCCAACATAGGATAACCTGCATGATATCAATATCCCAGAAGTTGAAGGAGAAAGAGAAGTAGAGGGTTCACAACTAAATTTAGAATATTATGCATCCCCACTGAAGATAAAGAAGGTAAATATTGGAACAAAAGAAAACCCAAAGATTGCAATTATTGGATATTATTGGGACAATCATATAGTAGAAAGAATAAAAACTTTACTGTGTGAATACAATGATTTGTTCCCAACAACATTTTCAGAGATGAATGGGTTAGCATGAGAACTTGTAGATATAAATATCCCTTTGAATCCAGATGCTAGATCTATCATACATAGACCTTACAGGTAGAATCCAATATAGAAGGAGAAATTCAAGGTAGAAATTGACAAGATGTTAGAAGTTGGTGTCATAGAACCTATGGAAGAATCATAATGGATCAATCCTATGGTAGTATAGGAAAATAAGAAGGGGGGAATAATGATCTTTGTTAACTTGAGGAAACTGAATGATTCTTGTTTACATGATCCTTTGTCGTACTCCATTTACAGATAAAGTATTGGAGAATGTAGGAGGTCAAGAAGCATATTCATTTACTGGTGTGTTTTCAGGATATCACGAGATCAGGATTGCACTATAGGACATACATAAGACTACATTTTCTACAGAATGGGGATCATATAAGTATAAAGTGATGCCATTTGGACTGAAGAATGCACCATCCATTTTTCAATGGTAGTACTAGCATCCTTTCAGGATTTCATACATAAGTTTTTAGAAGTTTACTTGGATGAATGGAAAGTCTTTAGCTTATTGAAGGATCATGTTGAAGTATTGATATTGATTCTAGATAGATGTAGACAATGCCATATTTCATTGAATATTAAGAAATGTATTTTCAGTGCACCTTTTGAGATTTTATTAGGGCATGTGGTGTGTAAAAAGGGTTTGTTGGTTGATCCTACTAAAATTTTTGTCATAGTTAATTTACCACCACTGAAGTTAGTGTGCCAGTTGAAGAGTACACTTGGTCATACATAATATTACAAGAAATTAATATGGGGATATGCACATATTACTACAACGATGGATAAATTATTGAAGAACGACATCAATTATCAGTGGAATGATGAGTGCCAATAGAGTTTGGAAATTTTGAAGGAGAATATGGTGATTGAACCAATTATTGTTTTTCCATATTGGTCAAAGGAGTTTCATGTGCATGTAGATGAATCATAAATATCACTTGGATTAGTATTGACACAACCAGGAGAAGGTGATATAGATCACCCAATTGCATTTGCAAGCAAGAATATTTCAAACTCAAAAAAAAACTACAATACTGCAGAAAGAGAAGGATTATCTATGGTGTATGCATTGCATAAATTCAGACATTACTTGTTAGGGAAACATTTCAAGATGTTTATAGATCATTCTTATCTTAGATATTTGGTCAATAAGACAGTGTTGGGGGGAAGAATATGCAGATGGTTTTTTTTTTTTTTTTTCAGTAGTTTGACTTTGAATTTGTGGTGAAGCCAGGAA
The DNA here is from genome assembly GCA_009831015.1 of Picea engelmannii. NCBI lineage: Eukaryota > Viridiplantae > Streptophyta > Pinopsida > Pinales > Pinaceae > Picea > Picea engelmannii. The sequence goes on along the minus strand of ML803833.1, from coordinate 148,182 downwards.
GATTGAATGCAATACCTGATCATTTGTCTAGGATAATGAATGGAGAGGAACCAAGAAATTTGGAAGACAACTTTCTTAATGCTCAACTATTTTTAGTACATATTGCAAATATTTTTAGTACTTGCAGATGAATATTTTGTTGACATTATTGATATTGGTTGTGGAGCCTAATTATCTTCCTGATTCATAGATCTTTGTTTTCAACCGTGTTTATACCCCATGAAAAATATACTCCCCAAAATATTGTACACCCCTCCATGCGGGAGGGGGGGGGGTTGCAGGGGAGGAATTCCCTCCCTGTGGGGTTCGAGGGAAAGAGGGCCCCCAATGGGGGTTTGGAGGAGAATCCCCCAAAGGAAAAATTGACTTGTAAATGTATATTGTAATTTCATAGTAAATCTGGATCGTTCATTATAAGGTCTCATATCAGACAATAGAAGTTATGTTAAGGTTTTTTACCTAGAAGGAAACCCTCTTTTATGAGGGAATTGTATTGTGGATATGCATCATTATGAATATTGTATTATGAGGGAGGATACTATGACATAAAGAAGAGGAAGTTACAATGAGTGTGTTGTAGGTTGTATCCATTCATTTGCTGGATAATAAAAAGGAAAGACCTGTAAATTTCTCTGGTCAACGTAGCTTGTTAGCACATAGGATGTGTAGGGGTCAAAACACTTTGTATTTGTCTTATTTTGAGTCATAGAGTATTTAAATATTAGGATTTTGTTTATATATCATGTCATAACTCAAATGTTTATTTTTTCATAAGCATAGTCTTGTTTTAGTCTTGGTTTAGAGCCTTACTGTCATGGTATTATTTATCATCATGAGGGGAATGAGGGTCCACATGGGTCACACTCTTGGTATAAAAAATCATCATCATGATATGTCTTGTCTCAAAGGTATAAATAAAATTTGATTATGTCATTTTCCAACCATTTAGAGGTCAAGTTAGAGGTTAGATTTATTTGCTACCAACTCACCTAAAATTTCACAGGGTACTAAGAGGTAACTCATTGCACTAATATCTCATCATTGAACCTTAGAAAAGTGTCAAGGGATATCTCGTTGTATTCAATGATTTCGTTCAATTTGATTTTAAAATATGATGTCAAAGAACGAACTCTAACAGTTTCCTTGAAGCACGCTACTGGAATTTGAAAATTGGCACTGCAAACTGGCTGTAGAAGATTGTTAAATATTGGATGCCTCCCTCTAAGTCCAACTCAGGTTTACAAAGCACTGTCCTACATTTAGACATACCAGTTACCCCTTGACAATTTGCATGCTTCTTAAAAGGTTGATTGAGGATGTAAAGTTGTTATGTTTTGTTGGCACTACAAACTGATCAATGTTCATACACTGCTAACTCTCAATGTCATTTTTATGGTGCTCTAAAACCTGCTCATTGGTCAATATTTTTATCTCAAGGTCATCCTATAGTTCCATTTTTCAAACAAGTTATATTTTCCACTGATAATTCATTTTAACCCTGCACCACAAATTGTGCATTGCACTCTCGCGCTGCGAACCCTTTGTATTTTGATTGACCAAACCCTTTTCAATTTTGAAAGGCCCAGGTTTTAACCAGTCCTTATATTTTCCCTCACATACATGAAAATTATTGTCAGTCCTTCAAAAAATATAGTTCAATTACGATGCAAACTGACGTTGTGAACTGGTGTCAGCGCTGCAAGCCCTCTATTTATGCATAGTTGTATCTTTTTTCCTGTCTACATTTTTACTCAAGACTGAATTGTTATCCCTCTTATCATTCCTAGCAATTTGCTCCACTTCATACCAATGTTGTGTATAATATTTTCAGACATGAGAACTCTAGGTATATTAGTTCTCTTATCAAACCCTAAAATCATTGTTTTACTCTATACTTCACATAGAGACTGTCATAAGGGGATACAAAGGTGTTTTTCAAGGAAGTAATTGTGGACATTCAACAAGGAAAGAAGACTCACAAGGGGGAGATATTTTGAGAACTGAACCATATGATATGCAACTCATCAACTCTAGATCATTGTTCAAAGAAGATTTCCAGAGGGTGGGTTGTCTCAATTTTTGTCAAAAAATGCAGAGAGGGAATTCTGAAGTGGCCAAGGAGTTTGAATTTAATTTTAATGGGACAAAGACTAAGGTGGGACAGATGGAATTTGAAGTTTTTGAGTGTTCTATCTCTATAGCTACATAGATACCTGACTATGGTGAGAAGCGGTTTAAATCCATGTCATTAAACTCTTCTTTCTCTAAAGAATTAATTAAACCTAAATATCAAGGAGACAATCTATCTAAAGGAGTGCCCAAAAATCACATGTTGAAATGTTTTGACAAGATGATCAGGGTCATCCAAAGGTACTTCACATGTGAAGGAAGGTTTAATATGGTATACCAATACCACATCATATTAACATTACACTTCATTGGGAAAGAATCCATGAACCTTCCATTTTTCCTTTTCAGGAGTATTGGAAATATGTTAGATAGAGTCCAGGTTAATTCCAAGCAGGTAAACACCCATGTTTTTCACTCTAGTGTAATCAAGATGTTAGTAATGGAAGAGTTAAAGAAGACTAACACTGACTAGGAAACTTTCCTAATTACATCACATTTTCAGTTAGATATTTCTCCTACACCAGAGTCCAAAGACAAACTCCTACCCCTGTTGAGAGGAATGTGCATTTAGATTCAAGAAAGAAGAAGACAGTGACTAGGAGTAATAAATCTTTCCAGGTATTGATGAAGCAAAAGAAGTTGGTCCTTCACAACATCCTAATAGAGAAGTTTCACTTGTGGTAGAACCTACTCACATGGATATTCCTTAAATCAAATTAAGGATCTTAAAAGGAAAAAATCTTGTATTTTCCCCACCAATTGCTGTAGAAAAATTCAAACCTAGAAGACCTTTTTCTAGATCAACATCCAAACAACATGTTCCCATGAAGGATGGTACAACAAATACTTAATCTCAACAAAAAGACAAATCTTAGTCTTCTAAGAATCCCATGGAGGTTATTTACATCAACACTCATCATGAAAGTAACCCTACCTTCAAAAGGCTCAGGAGGCAACTTAAGGATGCAAAAAATGAAATTGACAAGTTGAAAAAGGAGGATTTGGATTCCAGAATAAAGATAAAGGAGATGTTGGATCTGTATGAGGAAACAATTGATAAAGAAAGGTTCATGGCTAAGAGGTTTTTTCCCCTCCATAGGAAACTCAAGAATGTATATAGGTAGAATAGATCCTGCCAAGCTGAAATCAGGAAATTAAAAGCAAAGTTATAGCCTTTTAGAGAAGAATCAGAAAAGAGGAACTTAGATATGTTAGCTAAGGTGGCCACTAGAAGGAGTACCATAACAAAGAGATAAATACAAGATGATATTCTACAACAATATCATTGTTTTTCAAGGTTTACTTTTTTCATGCAATTACAACAATAAGTGATGATTTTGAAGTTTGAGCTAACTTAGCATATTTTTATGTTTTCTCCAAGGATATATCATATGGTAATAAGTTTGTATCATATATGGAATATTTATACTAACTCTAGTACATGTTTTAAATATCTGGATATTTTTTCAAAGAAAACATGCCATTACAGGAAATTTCACAACGAGGTGTCAAGGAGAGATTGTACCAACATTTAGAGGTTCATTTGCACATTAGAAGGTCAGCTACCTCAAGGATCTGCATGCATAAAAGACACATCATTAGTTGTTGAGGACTTGTTCTATACATTTACAACATTTTCCTTCAAAATAGCATTATGTTACTCTCTTGTTTTACACCTATTTCCACACATCCCTTAGGTATTGAATCCTATCAGGAAGTTAAGGGGCGGATTGTAAAGGGTTATTTTGATGTCTTTAGTTATTTAAGATGCATTGTATAGGAGAAGAGGTTCGAATGGTTGAGGAGAAGACTCTTAACTTAAGTCTTTTATTGTAACAGATTTATCCTGATGCATGGACGAGATTCAAGAAACTTTTAATGGTGTAAATCAATATTTATCCTACTATCATCTCTTTTTTGTCTCACTTTGATATTAGTCTTTTGTGAAAGATTCATCATGTCATTTGTTTCTTTATTGTAGTAAATGATTTATTGTGGTATTGTATGAAAATTGATGAGAGTTCTTTCCTCTTTGGATTAAGAAGTTCTTATACAAATGATTTTTCTTTCATATGTTCTCCATAAATACCCGATGTAAACTGATACACATACTTCACTTTCCTTGTTAAAGTCTTATATATTTCATTTATATCTTTAATCACTGATTTGAATCCATTTAAATACTTTCTTGGTGATTTGTATTTCATGGAGGGTTTTGTGATTGACATTACAAACTGAGTTTCACATCCATTTGCCACACTTTTAAAACAACTATTATTTATATTCTAATGGGTATTAGGCTTACATATACAATAGTATAGGTGTGACTTATAGTGATAATATAGCCCACACTGGGTGAACCATGTATATATGTGTCTCCATTGTATTGTGCATCTTCTGTGTTTTATTTCCGCATTTGTCTTATTTTTATTGCTCCACGATCCTATTTTTCTAACAATTGATTTTTTGAGTACATGGGTGGCCCCAAAAAATTTAAAATCATGTAGAAGAAGAACTTGGTAGTAAGAGTTGTAGATTATCAACTGATTGCAGGTCATTTATACAATACTGGAGTATATAACATTTTTAGGAGATGTGTGATGGAGCATGAAAGACCCATCATTTTAGTAGAAGCGCAAGAAGGAATAGCTGGAGGAAATTATGCAGGGAAATATACTGCACAGAAGATATTGCGTGCAATATTATGCTGGACAATAGTTCATAAGGACGCAAAAAAATATTGTCATAATTGTGATGTATGTTAGAGAGTTGGAAAGCCATCTAGGAGGGATGAGATTCCATTAAGACCTCATGTTACTTTACAAGTATTTGATAAATGGGAAATAGATTGTGTAAGAGTGATTAATCCAATAGAAAGAAGATCAAGGGAAAGATATATTATTACGGTGACAAAATACTTAACCATATAGGCTAAGGAAACAATAGTGAAAGACTGCAACGTAGAGACTACAATGTGATTTCTTTTTGAGCAGGTTGTTACAAGATTAGGATGCCCAGAAATTTTGATGAGCAATCAAGGGACTCATTTCATTAATAGTACAATCCAGGAAATGATTGGATAATTTGAGATACATCATCAAAAAAGAAATCCATATCACCCTCAAGCTAATGGAATGGTGGAAGCATTTAACAAGATATTAGATAATGCCTTGACCAAGATTTGTAATGTAAACAAGGATGATTGGGATTTAAAGGTACTAGCAATACTTTGGGCTTATAGAAATACATGCAAGAAGCTAATAGGGCATACACCTTTCAGGTTGGTATATGGACACGAAGCAGTAGTTCCATTAGAGTATTTGATACCTATCCTGCACATTGTAGCTATTAAAGAGATGACCAAAATAGGTGCATCTCAAGAAAGATTGGCTCAACTAATGGAAGAAGATAGGATCTTAGTTTTTTACCATCAGGAGGTACAAAAAGCAAAGGATAAATCTTGGCATGACAGACATATTAAGAAGAAGAGCTTCAAGGATGGAGATCTGGTTCTCCTCTATGACAGTAAATACTTCCAGCACCCAGGGAAGCTTAGAATGCATTGGATAAGGCCATATGATACAAAGTTTGTCACAGATCGAGGTGTTGTGCAGTTGCAAGACTTAGCAGAAAGGAATTTCAAGGAATGTTGAATGGTAGTCGACTGAAACTATATAGGGACAGTTGACCCACTAACCCTCAATAGTTGCAGTGAAAAAGTTAGACTTGTACATATTGTAAATAGTAGGAGTTAAAAGAAGGAAAAGAAGAAAAAAAGAGTAGAAAAATGAGAAAAATCCAAAAAGTAGGTAGATGGATAGGGATAGACAGATCATGGAAATATACAACACGTGGTAGAAGCTAAATTGGTGCGACAAAATTCAATATATTGTGCAACAAGAAAGTAAGCATAGTGTGCTGAGATAAAAGAATGATCGGAAAAGTGAAAATTGGTGAACGAAAAAAACAAGGCACATCAAAGAATTTATGGAAGAGGTTATAAAAGGGGAAAACCACAGAAAAAGAAAACACTTGTGACTTGTGAATTTTTAGCAACAGAGAGAAAGAGTGAATAGATTGCGATCATCATTGAATATTGTGAAGAATCCAACAGAGCTGCGGAAATGTTTTACCAAATTAGAACAATGCCACTGCCAAAATTCAGAGCACCAAGCCACTTCACGTGAAGGACCCGAAGCAATAACAAATCGATGAAAGAGATGACCAAGGTGGTCGATGTGGACGATATTCCAACAATTGAGAGTGAATCAATCAGTTTGACATGGTTCGAAGAAGAAAAATCAGAAGAAGAAGAAACAAAAGTCAACCAAGTGGTGGAAAGGAGAAACCCTAGTGCAACTACAAACCCTAGCACAAAAAACCCAAAAGTAGCGTGTGGAGAAGGAGAATAGGGTGAATATGAAAATGTTAATACATAATCAGATAAACCTAGAGAAGAGGAAACCCCAAAGGTCGAGGATGACCGCAACGCAGATGAAGAAATGTAAGAGGAGAGAACCCAGGAAGAAACAACAGTAGGGTCATCGAAGAAAAGGGAAATAGTGGCAAAAACATGCACACACACACATATTTTTCTATCAGTACCCCACATTCTAGATTTAGTCATCATTGTATAATATATGTTGGGATGTGTTCCCAAGATAAGATACACATATCATGATGTGAAAGAGGTAGCCAAATTTCCATAGCTTGTGAAGGAGGTTTACATGGAAAACAGAGGGCCAAATTCGAAAGGAATCTCTATAATGGAACCCAAAAAGTGGATTATAGGGATGTGTAACACTAGAATTATGAATTTATTGGAGATATCTCACTTTAGTAGGGGGGAGGAAATTAATGCATGTGTAAAACAACTTTTAGCACGTGTACATGGAGGGTTTTTATAGATGGACAGACCTGTCTTGATTGATGTCAACCTAATTGCTAATCTTATAGGACTGCCAATAGATGGGGTAAATCCTAAGAAGTATCTTGATGACAAAACAAAGGAAAATTATATTGCAAAATAAGTGAAGTAACAATTTGGCACCGATAGGGGAAACAAAGGTATGATCATTAAAAACATCAATGACCCAACTGCCAGATTTATGACAAATTTGATGTCATGCAAGCTACTTAGAAAGTGTCTCAAAGAAGAATCACCTGCAAGTGTAGTCGCAACAACTACATAGTGCAAAAAGGGTACAGTTCTTAGTTTGGTGTAGTATTTTCTCAACCTATTCTTAGAAGACTGCAAGGATATGAAAGATGTTGGAACAGAGTTCCACTATTCCTGGTTGTTGATATTGATAGCTCTAGACACATGGGAAAAACTAAAGTATTCATTTTTTTGTGAAATAAGAGGAAAGTCTGGTGCAACAACATATGAAACCCTACAACAAAACATAGATTCCAAGAAGAGGAAAGTCAACTGAATAATTTTTTTCATGTACATATAGGAGATGCAAGAGAAAATGACAGATACATGCAGGATTCCACCTAATGTGGTGAAGGAGCATGAGGGGATAGCCAATTTTAAGGCATCTAGGAACAATATATGGATACAATCCAGAAGAGACCCCAAGAAGACGTGGTTAAAGATGCAATATTTCATAACAGTAGAAGAATTCCAATGGGTACTAGTAGTATGCCCAGATCAATGGAAGGTTCTAGTAGAATTCAAGAAAGGAGCAAATGAAAAAGAACAGGAATAATTTTCCATAGTGGAGAAATCCAGTATCCTAACAGTCAATACTAGAAAAGAAACAAAGTGTACCAAATCAACAGTTATCGGTACAACAAAAAAAAAACAAGAAAGAAGGAAATGGTACCAATGGCCTCATCGTTAGGAATTGAGGGTGCAAAAAGAACAAATAGGGAAGCATAGATTAAATATGAGATCCCAACCCAGGAGATAGGGACTGGAAACATACCAAAGGTAACGAAACATGCACAGACCTAAAAGAGGAAATAAGTAATGCAGATAGGAGAAAAAAGGAAGAATATGAAAGAACAAAAGAAACCTCTTAAGATAACAATCACTGAAGACGTCGTAGAACTAGTAGCAGATAATGTCCAAGATAGGGGAGAAGAAGCCTTATTTGTCATAGACTCCAAAAGAGAAGAAAAAATGAAGACGTTAATAGAATTTAAAGAAGCTATGGAGATATCATAGCTCAATTTCATACAACATAGAAGCACAATGCAACAAGAGCCGATATATGAAGAGAATGAGATAGTCCAGATAGAAATAATGGGAAGCGTGACAATCTAGATAAGCCAGAGCATGATATAAGTAGATAAGGATACCGCACAAAAACCTTTGAAGTATGTGGAAGATTTAGAGTTGGCATTATCTAAGATCCCAACAAAGGCATTATATAAGTTGCAGATGAGCATCGCACAAGAAGTTTAATCGAGAGGCAGGAAATATTTAACAAACTTGGAGACAACCAAGGAAGAGAAGGAGGTGCTAGGGATAGCTCTCAAGGAAGTGTAGATCGAATGAGAGGAGAAAAAACAATGCATAGAAAAATTAGAGAAAATACTTGAGGAAGACTTCCAAATGCTTATAGACAATGCACTAGCATGAGAGCTCACCATGGAAGAAAAGATAAAAAGAATAACGCAAACAATGGATGGGAATAAACATGAGATATCAGAATTGGATGGGGAGTTGACACCAACTACCCCTCTAAAGGTCAGATCAGAGAGGGAACAATAGGTAACATAACACACATGTATTATTGTGCTAGAAGTAAAAGAAGTAGTTGAGCTCTACGAAAGGATTGCACATATATGGATGATCCTGGAAGAAAAGCAAAGATAGAAGGAAATTTGTATATCAGAGAGATTGAAGGTCGTGTAGGAAATGAAAAATATGCAAGTAGAATTGAATACAATCCAAGAATAAATATAGACAAGACAATCTCAGTTGGATCCACTTCATGAGAAAGAAAAGAAGATGATAGTAGAATTGGAAACAAAGAAAGGAAGATTGCAATAGGATCACTTGGAAAGTACAGAAGTCTTGAAGGATCATGCAACAATGTAGGTGGTGGATACCCTGACAGGAAAAATTGTGCAGGTGAAGACACAAGTAGATGCACTCACAAAGAAGTTTAAGGCAATGGACAAATTGATGCATGAGGAACACACTTCCTGAGTATCTTGAGATGAGCAATAGATAAGTGTTGGGGGCCTGTTGGAGTAGGAAATTTTGGGGTGAGGTTCAAGATACAATGCAAAAAATGAAGCAGAATAGACCATGGAAGCAGTGCGCGATGAGAATATAGGAAACATAATGCAACATAATTATGGATTAGTGCACAAAGGAAGTTAGAATGTGGAAAATTTGATTTCACTTAGAATTATGGTTTTTGAGTATGATGTAGGGGGTTTTACCAATTATTTTAATATAAATA
>ML803833.1:111280-138578 GCA_009831015.1 Picea engelmannii | reverse complement strand
GAAACATAATGCAACATAATTATGGATTAGTGCACAAAGGAAGTTAGAATGTGGAAAATTTGATTTCACTTAGAATTATGGTTTTTGAGTATGATGTAGGGGGTTTTACCAATTATTTTAATATAAATAGAGGATGTATGAGGAAAATAGGGGATAATCTTGTCTTTAGTTTATCTAGTTTTGGTGAGGTTGAGAGTTCAGTATGGGATACATTTTGAGTCACAGTACTAGTTTTTTTAGAGCTGTAGAGATAAGATGATGTCCATTTTGGAGAATCATGAAGTATAACTGAGGGCCAGGTTGCAAATTGTGGAGCTTGGTGCAACACTGGTCCACCTCACTACACTTATGTGCATTCCAAATGCATCTTTTGATGTAATGCATGCAACACTGAACTTTTGATGAAGAATAATAAAGAAGCATAAGATATTTGTGGAAGTATCCCAGGGGGGTGAACCACGGTAAAATCATGTGTTGTGATGTGTTTAATAGATGTTTTTTTCTTTTTCAATAATGAATGAATGAAGAATGGCTAGCATGGTATCTTGTAGAGCACAATATTGATAATGCATAATGAGATAATTGTTAGATCTAGATGAATGGTATAATATGATGCATGTTAAAGTAAAAGTAGAAGAAGTAGAACATCCCCAATCCCTTCCATCACTGTAGACATATGTGTCCTGCAATCACCCATAAGCCATCTCAGGCGAGACTATGTTGTGCACTATGTGCGTAGTGTTTACTTCTAGTTTACGAGGGGGGTTGATGGTTTCTAGGTTTTTTTTGGAGAAACTAAGGTAGAAACTGGGTCAGCCCATACATCCAACACATACCATGGATTTATAATTAATGTATTGAGTAATTAGTTGTTTTAATAACAAATTAATTTTCCCAACATATGATACTTGATAATGAAGGAGTGAATTAAGTACTTAGGCTTGAATATTATCCCTTTTAAACAAGATGAAAGAAATCCATCAACTTCCCCTCATTTTTTAATTCATGTCTTTAAATTTTATGTCGTGTTCGATTCATTTGTGTTTGAAAAAAATATTACCTCCACCAACAAAGAATGTAATTCCTTCCAAGTGACATATAAAAGAAACTATAAAAGCTCTAGGATTCACAATTCTGTTCAGTGCCATGTTCAGTGCCACTTTACTTTTGATAGGAGAATAGATAGGTGTTCCATTGAGAACTATATGACTTGTCTCAATAGGAAATGAAAAATCATCACCTCCAAAAATATTAGGGAAAACAATAAATTCAAATATGAAAACCATGTTTGAGATATTACACATTCACCTAGTAATTCATTTTCCTAAGTTTACTAGTCTAATGATGAAGGGACTATCCATAGATGAAAATAATTTCTCTTGATAATATTCCCTAAAAATAGGGCTTGTCCTTTAAAATAGGGTTCCTTCCCTCTTCAATTTTGACTCAATTATACTTTAATTAGGCTACTAGAGAAAACTCATTCATGGAAACCTCAATTCTATCACTAGCAGTTGTATTTTCACCTTGATGTTATCACTAGGAGGGAAAATATCACATGCATGTGGCCAGGAGGTCACATATCTTGTGCATGCATGTGTTTCTCTCACCTACACATGAGTGACTCAATTAACTTATAATTGCATGGACAATTAACTTGGGATAGGTGGTATATAACTATGGTTTCGATTAGTGAGTGTCCAAATTTCTCTAGATCACTACTATGGATAATTTACTTAGCATATATTTATTATTGATTCTACCATTCAGTGAATACAATTTTCATTCATCCTTTTCTCTCATTATTTTTTCCCTCTCTCTATGTTTATTTTGCAATATTTGTTGGAAGTTATCTAGTTAGGTTCTCTATGTAGGTTTCACTAAAATTTCACGTGGTATCAGAGCTTGTGAATAGAAACATTTATTTCCTTCACATGATGTTAGAGCCCATAGGTTTCTAGGAGCAAGGCACACAAACACTCATTTATAGGTATAAAATATTGAAGCAGTAAAAAAGAATGGATTTTTCACCATCAACAGTTCTTACGCAACACAATTATTTTGAGTGGAAACAAAAGATTATATTTATTATCAGATATGGAGGCTTATATCAAATAACTATGAAAACGAAAGAACATCCTAATTTTGGCAAGGAGAAAAATCATTTTTCAACAGATGATATATTTCTTTAGGACTTATCTAGATGTCTATTTCTCATGAAATTCAGTATCATGTGATATCAATCTCAACTCTAGACAAAGTATGTACCAAATTGGAGTTCTTATTTGGGATAAAGGAAGATTGTGAATAATACATGAAGTATATTGACAAGAAAAAGCCAACAAAAACCATAGAAAAAACAAGCTTCTCAGTTTGAAGAGACCCCCATGCATGCATCTCAGGAGCTACATGAAGAGACTACCATGCATGCATCTAAGGAGCCACATGGAGAGACTCCCATGCATGCATCTCATGAGTCGCATGAAGAGACTCCCATGCATTCATATTAGGAACCACATGCAAAGACTTTTGCACATCCTCTTGTTCTAGACATTAGATATGATGTGTCCTCCAAATCAGATCACATTTCAAATCTGTTTTCTGAATTAGATTAAGAATATATTGAGAATGCAAATGATGAGCTAGATAAAATACCCAAATGGGCATAGTCCATCCTACCGATGATCAATTATCTTGTGGATGATATTGTTGATCCTCGAAGGATGAGAACCCAATTTGAGGGAGATCCACATGCACTCACAACCAAGAACTAGTAATTCCCATGAATTTCTACATGGTTCAAGAATCTGACCCTCCACCCTATGTAGAGGATGAACATAATCCATATTGGAAAATTTCCATGAATGAAGGGGATTTGGATCTTCTTCCTTCCAATATGAGAAAGTGGATATATACAAACATCTCACTGCTGCATCTACTTCATCATATCTATACATACATCTAAATGTTAAAAAATATCTTCACTAATCATAAATTTGGGCAGTTGTGAGGTCTCCTTGGAGTGAAGGACACAGTTGCTTAGCAACTGTCTTTCTTTCCTTCTTCATTGATGCATTGTGTTTTGAGGGGGGGGGTTCCCATGAGGTTTTCCATATTTCCTCTTTTTCATTGCTCATTCATTATATTCATTGTAAAATGGGTACCTAACATGGCCTTATTGTTGGGATCCATTCTTCATTTACACCCTAGTAGTGTTCAGAGGTGGTGTCGGAGATATTACACACTCACCCGGTAATTATTTTTCCTAATTTTTCTAGTCTAATGTTGAGGGTGCTATCCATAGATGAGAATATTCCCTACAAAATAGGGTGCCTCCTATAAAATAGGGCACTTTCCCTTCCGTTTTGACTCATTTACACTTGAATTAGACTAGTGGAGGAAACAAATGCATGGAAACCTCTGTTTTATCACCAAAAGTTGGATATTCTCCTTGGTTTTCTCACCAGGGGGGTGCATATCTGCTATGGGAAAAAATCCCCCCTAATCAAGGTCTACTGACTAGGAAGAGGAAATGACACCTTAAAATATAGAATTACTCCTATTTCACCCAAATAAAACAAGACCTGATGACAATTAAGGAAAGGGAGAGTAAGCCAATATATGTACATTAAGTCCCTTTGTCTGTTGTAGATCCTTTCCTCTCACTTTATGCTGCTGGATTGCAGGCCTCCTCCCAATGCTATCGTGAAACAACTTTAGAGAAAAATATATAACAACATATGCATAATAACCAAGATCATTTAAAGGCCTAAATATTCATGAAAGAAATTTAGAGATATAAACATGAATACTCATAGATTTGGGACAAGAAAATTCTCTTTTAATTGAAAACAAGATGGTAAGATACAATGTCATTCTTACAGACAACACTCCGCGAACCTCACCTGGGTTCCCCTAACTGTACTCCAAGTGCATTAATCCAAAAGTGAGATCCTTATAACCAACATGCCAATATAGTGAAATGGATGGATTGCATAAGAAGGATGAATGATTAGGAATGTTGAGGATGAAAACTCAGAACAGGATGCAAAGGCTTGGAATGAGAAAGGGAGAAATTTTGGCAGAGTTCACTTGCCTCTTTTTTGATATGCTCAAATGACCCCCCCCATAGGGCCCTTTTTGTATGGATAAATGATGGTTATTTGGTTTTCATAAGGGATACAAGAGGTAAAATGGTTGTGCAACCCAAAGTAGCCCGTAAAGTCCACCGTAGAGCGTGATTTTTTTTTTTTCCAATTTTTGAGAGTATACGCGGGATTTTCGGCATTCACGTCATGTATGTATGCACTCTGCATATGTATTAGGGAGTTTACACCATACAAAAAGATGTGTTTTAAGAGGAACCTCATAAAACATGGTTGGAAAGTGTGTAAATGAGTAGGCCAATGTAAAAAATGCATAGAAGTGGAATTTTGGACTATAATAGATGCCCCCTAATGTGGGAGGTCAGAGGAGAAACTGATGGCCAAAATAAATTACAAAAATTTAATAAAGTGGGAATACACGGAGTCGAGTGAGCCCAAAAGAGTATTCGCGAGCATGTTATCTGTAAAATAATAATAATAATCATCTAGGAGAGCATTCCCATTCTCGGGACAAACTAAGCATGGTTTGAAATCAAGTACAATGCAGATCCATGTCATATAGAGTAGTAATGGTTACATGAATAATAAGTATGCCAATAAATAATGTAGCCACGAATAATACACATCAGATCTACATATCAAAATCACTAGAAGATATACACATACAATGTCATATGAATCTTTAGAAGGAATCAATGTTTATAGCTGGAGATGAAATATTCATGACTCAAGAAATATTTTCAATATATTAAAATCTCAGGTAGGAGTATAATATGAGTGTCAGACTCACTATCCTAATGTATTTTACAAGTCGTTGTGGAAATATTGGAGGATGTCGAACATCAGGCATGGAACATCATTGATTCTGGATGTGAACTTGACAGGACTCTCAGGATGGCCAACTCATGAAGGTCAAGAGACTTACCACAGAATGACCAACTCAGGTTGTAATACTTTCCTTTGGACAAGAGCACAACATATGAAGAGAATCAAGAATATTGTTATTAACACAAGTATGTGGTACAAGAGTCACCAAAAACTCTCCATATGTTTGGAAGTGTAATCAAATGGAGGAGGACATGACTCTATGTAATGAGAACATCTTCCTAAGTTCATACTAAATCTCAATTCTTACAAAACAAATTAAAAGATGTGCTTTGTCCAAGGGTGACTAGATTGCTTCGAGTAAAAGAGAATGTTTCCCATCCCCTATTTTTGGAATATTTGATTTTTGTTTCTTTTTCATATATTTAACGAGATTTAAAAAGAATAAAAGAATGCTACGTTACAAAGGAGGAATGAGTGTCATAGGAAAGAAAACTAGTTCCAATCGCATGGAACATACTGATGCTTAGTGCAGGGAGACATGTGCAGGATAAGAACACTCAGGAGAATTCCTCCATGGTTCAAGGTGTCATATCGCAAAGGAAAAAATGATACAAGTCTTTCATCTAAGGAATTCTCTAAAGGTTCAACAACAACAAAATGGAGTCGACATTAGGCCAAAGACACAAGAATGAGACATGCAGTGTGATTATGGATTGACACAATGAGACTCCTTCAATGTAAAGTTTTACGAGCCCAGAGAAGGTAAGCTCAATGTTTTTTCATGTTTAGAGAGTCTGAAAAGTAGTAAAAGAAGACTACAAAGTGTTTGTTTTCGTACATTCAGACCCCCAAGCCCGAAAAAGGCTAAAACAATACTTCAAAATACTCTCTCAGTGAGACAAATCTCCCGGGGTGTACCTTTTTCATAAGTTGCATCTCTGAGGTACGAAAAAGGTTTAAAATTATAACAAGGAGAACTGTAGTGCCTTTCTTGTAAGTTTATTTCCCCAAGCCCAAAAAAGGAATAAAATAATACCTATAAAAATGTGCTCGACAAGACGTATCCCCCGAGGTATTCCTTTTTCCTAGTTAATCTATTGGCTAGAAAAAGGGGTAAACTTTGACCAAATAGATGATCTTTCTGGACCTACTAATGAGTGCAAAATAAAAAAGGTTAGTCGATGATATTTTCCTATTTAGGGAGCCTAAAAATGGCTTAAAAGAGACTCCAAGGATTTCCTTTTTCATAAATAATATCCAAGGCCCAAAAACAATATAAACCAAAACCAAGAAGAATGGCCCTTTTTCGTAAAGTTAGTACCTTAGGCCCTAAAAAGGGGTAAAATTAAACTTTATAATACTGTCCTAGCAAACCATGGCTCCTTGGGCATAATTTTTTCGTCAATTAGCCATCTAGACCAAAAAAGGGGTAAACTATTGCCAAAAAGATGTTCCTTCAAATTTCATTTTAATGAGTGTGACGGGTGAAAAGATCACTCGGGAATATTTTCAATTTTAGGGAGTCTGAAAAGATAATAAAGGGGACTCCAAGGGGGATCCTTTTCATATGTAATATAAGAAAGGCCGAAAAGGATAAATAATCTCTCGCTAGATGTCACTTTCATGGTTTAAGTTAGCTTGAAAGGAAATAAACCATGCTCTAGGGGAGTCCCACATGTTGGGGTTATAAAAATCATTGAGAAAAAAAATCAGGCCTAAAATTGAAGTCATGGTGGGACTAAAAGGACTCCCAAGCCTATAGAAGACTCACAACATCGATGCCAAAATGTAGCTCAAGGATATACCTAGGCCATCCATGGAGAGGAACGCTCTACCACTTAATTATGACACTTCTAAATTAGCATGAAATATTTTGTGTCGCACTTCAGTGGGATCGACCCTATGGCAAAGCGGAAACTGTCAATAAAATGAAAAATGCATGGTGGTATAAGCCTACCTTATATGAAAATGGTGAAAACACAACTTCATCATAGGATGATATGAGTAGTACCCATGCATTAGAAAATACCAAATCCAAAGTACAAAAGACATTTAAATGACCAAAATATCACTGAGAGGAACCAAAAAATCCACCAAGCAAAAAATAGGAAAGAATATCGAGAAAAACTAAGTCAAAATAGGGTAAAAAAAGTCTATAAATAGAGGTGAAAGGGGTCATTTTCACCATTGCAGTTTGAAAATACCCAAAAATAGAAACAAAAAAACCTCTTTATTCAATAACACATTCAGAGAGCTACAATGGAAGAAAATGATTTGTTCTTGGACCAAGTAAGTACCCCTCTCCCCCTCTTTCATTTTCATTCATTTTCATGGCTTTTAGCGGGATTTGGGGACCACACGCTCTCAAATTCTTCACGAGTGTGCATGTATGCATTTTTTTCATAGTAAACATGTGTATGTATGCTAGCTGAAATAAACTTAGGGTGCATACATACATGACTGTATTAAAACCAAGGTGTGTACATGCCCAAAAAAGTGATAAAAAAGAAGCATGAACTCTCATATAATTGCATGATCTAGGATGTATGTGCATTGGAGGGAGAGAGAACATGAAGTGGTAGACCAAATGGTTGAAGAGGACTATGAGGCCATGGCTACATTAAAAAAATGTGGATTATGGAAATTATTCTATTGTAATTTTATGAGAGATTAACCTAGATTACTAAACCACTTAGTTGAGTATTGGAACCCAGATGCAGAAGCCTTTATGTTAGAAGGCCAATGACTGACACCAACTATTGATGAAATCTACTTTTTGACCTATCTTGTTGGAGAAAGAATTTTTGGGAGTAAGCATAGTAAGCAAGGAATCATGGACCAAAGGAAGCATCCCACACTGAGAAATATGGAATACCAACATGACATAGGCCAAAGGAAGCAACGTACCAAGAAATAAGGAAGTCAAAGAAAGGATGAAGACCAAATGCATCGAAGGCAGTTGGAGTGTGGGCAAGTGGATTCCACTTAGAGTTAGGGTTTTGGAGTCATAATGTGGGTTTTAACCCATTTTGTAGTATAGATATAATATTTATGAGGTATATTGAGGTACCTTTGGATATCACATGTATCTTGGCATGATCTACTTTAGGAGTTGTTCATGATGAGTCTAGTTTGAGAGTCTTTTTTGAGTATGAGTCTTTGAGAGATGCAATGCTCAGATGGAGTTGATGTAACAAAGGGTCATGATGAAATTTTTGGAGCTTGGTGCGACATGGGTTAGCCTCACTACTCATACACTATTCTATGATGTAATTCTTGCATTGCTATTTTGATGAAGCACATGAAATAAGAATATCTTTGTGGACATAGGCCCATGGGGGTGAACCATAGTAAAACCCTGTGTTGCAATGTGTTTTGTTGTTTCTACATTATGAATACATGAATTAATGTGTTTAATTATAGTGCACACTAGAATATGTATGCAGAATATATGTTAATAAATGAATAGAATAGTTGATCAGATGAAGATTGTGGTAGAATTCATGTTAAAGTATGGGTAGAAGAAATAGAACATCCCCAACCTCTGCCATGATTGAAGATGCTTAAGTCATGCAATCACCCATAATCCATCTTGGGTGAGATTGTTTTGTGCACTCTGTGCACAGTGTTTCCTTCTAGTTTACTAGAGGGGTTGACAGTGAAAAGGGCTTTGTTGGAGAACTAAGGTAGAACCCGGGTCAACCCATACATCCAACAAATGTCTCTATTTCTGGATGGAGCTCAGAAGAACAACTTGGGAAGTGTTTGGTGAAGAATTTGAAGTGGTAAAAAGGGGACGTTTAGGCCATGTAATCCTATGAAGAAAGAGATTGAAATATGGTTGGAGAAAAAGTATCTAAAGTTTGCATAGAAAGATAATAGATGTTCCAAGTATACACCGCGCCAATATCTGTAGAGGTATGTGTTCACTAATTTGCATGAAGCATTTTTTTTCTATTTTACAGATTTATTACAAGAGTGTATATTGAGGTTGACAGATACTCATCCCATGAATCGAATTACACCAGTCGAGTGGACTGCTCAGGATATTTTGCAATTGGAAAGGGCTAATAATAAATTCATGCATGCAGTAGATTTATGGTTGGACAATATTATTGTAGGGTTTATTACTGAGTTTGAAATAGATACAATGAAGTCATATACTGTTACAGAGAAATATTTCTTGAAGGAACCAAGAGGGAGGTACATCAAGTCACTTTACATGTCGATTAAGATATTATTATATGATTAAGGCGTGATGACCATGGAATCAGAAAGCTAGATCACTCTACACACATAGGGAAATTGGGGGAAGCACTAAGGAAGATCTGAGATATGGAGAAGAATTTGGAGAGTAGCCAGAAGAAGGAAGCAATAGATTCCATCATGATGGATGATGAACAAACCAGGGATATCATAAGGAAATAAGTTTTGAAGCATAATGAACGACCCTACCAATATAAGATGAACAGTAAGAAGAGGGCAGTAGTCGAGAGAGAAGTCTTGGAAAGTGATGAGGAAGAGGTAGAGGATCTCGACGCCATGGAGAAGATTGAAGATATTTTTCATGCCTCATATGAGTGAAAAAATAGAGGTCATGGGTCCGATGCAGAAGAAGGCTCTCCATTCCATATCCAAATTAGTGTGGAACCCACAACCCCATGTGCGACTAAGACAATTGAAGATGAAAAATAGGTTAACCAACAATTGATTTTTGGTATAAGAATTTTTGGATGAGGTTCTAATTCAAGTAGAAGTAATTCAGTAAGAAATAATCAAGTTTCTAAATCGTGCGGAGGTGGTAGCACAAAAAAATGCACAATGGCAGGTCAATATCCCACCATTAGGTTACTTGCATTCCATGGAGAAGGGTCAGAGGACCCAGATTTTTTTTTTTTCATCCATGAAAATATTTGGGCAGCCAAGAAGGTTACAGACGAAGTTACCAAGGTCGTGCAGTTATCAATCACATTCAAAGACCACACATTAGATTGGTACATGGGTATCATAGTAAATAAACCGACAAGAGAACCTGCAACTGTCACATAGTTGAAAAGGAAGTTGATCAATTAATTTCATAAGCAAGGCTCAGAGGATCAACTAATGAATGAGATTATAGATATTAAGTAGAAGCTAGGAGAATCCTTCTCGAAGGTTTATCCGAAGTTTAAAAGGCTCAAAGGTAAGTTTAATTTCCCTATTATTGATATGCAACATAGACATTTGTTTGTTAATTCTTTGTTGCCACATTTGAAGTATCCTTTGAGGTAGCAGAAAATTCATAACCAGGATGAGGCCCTGCAAGAATTCTTGCAGTTAGAGTGAAATCAATATAAGCATACATATCTAGTTGTGTAAGAGTTGAGACATGATTTGAAGAACTTAACGTTTCAATTGAATCCGAATAAAGGTAAAGAAAAGAGAGAATATGTCTGGTGTACAATGTGTAGGATATAAGGTCATCATAAGAATGAGTGTATGTTGTTTGTGTAATATATAGGAGTGGGTATGCCAAACCCTTTATCTTCAAGAGTACCCTAGTGTGAACAATGTAAAGTACATGGAAATGATCCCTATCATGGTCTCATGATGCAGAAGTATCAAATAGTTCCAAAGAGAACTTTTTGTAATTTTTTCAAGTCAGAAGGACATGAAGAGAAGGATTGTAGAACTATGGAAATGATGAAAGAACATATTTCAGATACATATAGGGTACAGGCTAAGCACATAAAAGGAAAAACTATGCAACAACCACACTGTAGTAATGTGTAGAAGTTTTCATCTCAACCACATTACAATAATGTGAAAAAGTTTCAAGGAAAACCTCAGTATAATGCACAACCTTAGTAAAACAATGCACAACCATAGTATAATCAGGGACCTCAGTATAATAAAATGCATAGAGATAATCAAGTTAAAAAATGAGGCTATAGAGGATATGGCAGTGGAGGAAGAGTATTTGGAGGAGGTTGAGGACCATTATTTTTTCATAACCATCACAAGCCTGGACACTATGCAAGAGATTTCCCATTACCACCTGCGACATGTATGTATTGTTGCATAATAAACCATCAAACATAACACTTTTCGACACTGTTAATAAATATACAAGAAAAGAGGAACCAAAATAATCAAAATGTGCAATGGATTGTTGTGGAAGACATGGATGAGTATGGAAAGAAGATCCATATAGTGACTTGAGGTGGAGCTAAGACAGTAGATGATGCATAAGTAAAAACTAGGATATTCACTAGTGGGTAAGAAAGAATGCAGAACCTGAGTAGAAGTTTGATGAACATAAATAAAAAGAGATATTCAAAGAATCCAGATAGGATATCCTCAAGGAAAACATTGCATCTACCTCATGAACAAATCCAGTAGACAATGTACTAGTGTATGGAATTACTCCCTTGTTTGATCAGACCAACAAATAACAACCTTCAGAGAAAGTAAGTAACTTAAGAAATGTTTTGGCATCTTGTGTCAAACTATTAACTGATAATTCATCTATGAAAGTAGTACAAAATATGTTAGAAAAGTGTAATTTTGGGGAAGAGGGGTTGAAGACAATAAATTAGGTCTGGAGGAATAGAAGAACAAGTAGGGAATTCAAGTTGAATGAAAACATTGGAGATTTGAATATGTGAGATATCACACTAGACCTAGGTTCTGAAGTCAATGTTCTACCAAATAAGACTTGGGAAGTTATGGGAGAACCTCAATTAAGGTATTCACCTATACAATTGAAGTTAGAAAATCAACACAAAGTGGTGCAACTGGGAATATTGAAGGATCAGAACGAACTGATTACAGACTGAATACCATAAACACAGAGATAGGAATAATAACACAAATATTCAATGAACAATATCTTATATTAAATAATGAAATAGGTTGAAACCATAAAACTACAGAACTAAAACTTGCTTAAATGGTGGTAGTTATCTATGAGAAGAAATGTGGCTTCTATGTGCATCTTTTTGAGAATAATGGATTAAAATGAGGCTCCATAGGCCCTTTTCATATTATTCATGAATTCCAAAACCCTAGACATCCAAAAACCTAACCCTAGAAGGTGAAATGCCAAAATTCATGTGGGCCCTATGGGTAAGTTGGTGTAATTTGTTACCTCAACTTCCTAGGGTCATAAATTTTGCATACAACCTTCGTTTTAGGGGCGTGATAGCCCGTTGGAAAGGTATTTCAGAGAGATACACATTATGCAATAACAATCTCATTCTGCCTACAGTCTGACTATGGCGAGCCAAAAAAACAATGTTTAGGGCCTCAAAACAACCCTGAAAGTACGACAAGATGTGTTGACATGAAAACATACAACATAGGCCAGTTAGATTAGGCGAGAGGCCACCTGTATCAACCTGGAGAATGTGTGAGGATTTAGACAACCCTAGAAGTGTAGAACTCACAATTATGAAGCAATACATAAAGACGTGCTGAACAAAAACGGACATGAGGAGCTATTTGGATTAGGTGGGTGGCCACCAATATCCATATGGATAAATAATTCTCCCTTAGGAAGAAATGGTCTCCATTGCATTGAGTTCCCCCATCAAGTGAGGAAACTTATGTTGGATTTGGTCCCGGGTGAGCCACTTGTCTTGGTGTAGGAGTTTCCCTACCTTGACAACTTGATAAAGCTGGATCTGCTACTGGCGAGTGCCCTTGATCTATGTGTCCACTATCTGATTGGTGGATTCTTGTTCCATGTAGTCAGGGTTGAGATTTGTTGGTTTCAGTTGTTCTATGATCTTAGAGGTTTCCAATAATGGCAGAAAATATGGCCAAAGGAGGTCCACATTGAATAATGGATGCATACCAAGGAAGGGTCGAGTCTTGAGATCAAAATCATGCTACCCACAACCTTGGTGATAGTGTAAGTCCCATAACAAAGTGGTCAAAGCTTTCAATGGGGCCCGATGATATGCTCATTCTACAAATGTAAATAGAATTTGTCGTCAACCTAAAACTGGTGTGGGATCATGTGTTTATCATGGATTTTCTTGTACTTAGTATTGGATTTCTACAAAATCTCCTGGACCTGTTGGTGGATGTGTTGAATCTGCTCAATGAATTTGGTGGCTTTGTCAACCACAGAATGATCAGGGGAAGAGTCTGTTTGTGTGGTGGCAAGAGGAAGTGGAACATCAATGAGTCCCAAGGTTTGAAGTCCCAGACCCACCTGAAATGGAATATGGACAGTGGAACTATGGAGAGCCTTGTTGTAACTATGTTGGACATATGGGAGACTTTTGTCCCATGTACAAGAATGATTATAATTGTACATGCCCAGGATGTGCACAATCATCTGATTGGTGACCCTGGTTTGGGGGTGGAAAGAAGTGGATTTTATGAGTTTGGTGTCCGACAGAGACCAGAGACTCGACCAAAAGGTGTTGAGGAACCTATTGTCTCGGTTGGAGATGATGGTTTGTGGTATCCCAAAGTGAACCCAAACTCATTCGAAGAAGGGCTTAGCAATCTTGACCACCGTGACAATATTCTTATAGGCTGTGAGGATGGGCATCTTCAAAAACCTATCAACGACCACAAACACGCAGTCATTTTCGTGCTTCGTGGATGAAAAATCGGGCAGATAATCCATGGAGATGGACTCCCACGACTTCTTAGGAATAGAAGTAGAGGTGTATAAGCCTTGATTC
The DNA here is from genome assembly GCA_009831015.1 of Picea engelmannii. Lineage (NCBI taxonomy): Eukaryota > Viridiplantae > Streptophyta > Pinopsida > Pinales > Pinaceae > Picea > Picea engelmannii. The sequence goes on along the minus strand of ML803833.1, from coordinate 124,963 downwards.
TTGATGGTAAGCTTGTAAATGGCACAAGCAATGTAAGATCATATATACTTACTAACGTCCAGTCGAAGTTTTGTCCAATAAAAATGTTTCTGAAGGACGACCACAATTTTCTCTATGCCAAAATGGCCTGCCACTTGACTATAATGGGCTTCCCAAATCATCTTTGCATGGTCTCTTGTAGGAACATAGATATGGACCAGGTGGCATCATAGTCTGTCTTGAATGTGAAAATCAGTGATAGTGGCGCCTATACCCAAGAGCTGATATGTGGTGTCAAAGTCTGGATCTTGCTGGTAAAGTTGGGGCCACTCTATTGTTTCATGTCCACAGGAATGGAGCACAATGGTAAGTGCAGCCACAGGAGGCCGACTGAGGCAGTCAGTGACATGATTGTAAATACATGTCTTATATTTGATGTTGATATGGAATTGTTGCAGGTAGGTGGACCACTTCTGATGGCATTCGTTCTACAATTTCCCCTGTTTCTGTATGAACTACATATGTTTATGATTAGTGTGTATGATCATCTCTATCCCTAGAATGTAATGTTTCCATTGATGACAAGATTATACAATGGAATACATTTCCTTGTCATAGATCAGGTATTTATGGATAATATCAAAGAGTGTCTCACTATGGTATGCCACAGGATGCCCATGCTATGTGAGAACTGTGCCCACAACATAGTCAGATGCATCAGTCTCAATCTCGAATGATTATTGCAGATCGGGCAAGGAGATTACTGGAGCTGAGCACAAACAATGTTTCAAATATTTGAATTCTCATTGTTGCTTCTTTCCCCACACGAACTTGGGCCCTACCATCACCCTTGGTCACCTGGCTGAGGGTCTAGGTAATATGGGAGAATACCAACATGAACCATTGGTAAAAATTGGCGAGTCCTAAGAATCTCTAAAGCTCGATCAATGTGGTCAGGATTGATCAGTCATGAATGACTTGGATCTTAGTTGGATCAGCATGCACCCCATTCTCATCAACAATGTATCCCAGGTATTGGACCCTGTTCATTCCAAAAGAGAATTTTTCCAAGTTGACATAAATCTTGTGTTTTTGTAGAGTGCTCAAAATCTACTGAATATGTCACTTGTGCTCCTCCCACATTATGGTAAAGATGAGGATGTCATCCAAATATACTACCACCAAGAAGTTGGTGAAGGGTCTCAATACATCATCCATAAACCTCATGAAAGTGGTTGGTGCATTTTTTAAGCCAAAGGGCATGACTAGCCATTTGCAGAGACCTTCCTTAGACTTGAAGGTTGTATTCCAGACATCTATTGGTTTGAAGGGAACCTGGTGGTAGCCATACTTTAGTTCAATCTTGTTGAAGAACTTTTTCGCCTTGATTTGGTCAAGAAGGTCATCAATCCTGGGAATGGGATAGTAGTTCCTGACTCTGATTTTTTTTAAGTCTCTGTAATCAATGAAGAGTTGCCAAGTCCTGTCCTTCTTCTGTACCAGTACAATCGAGCTTTCACAAGGGGAGGCATTGGGTCTGATGTTCCCTTTTTTAATAATCTCTTAGATCTATCACCTGATTTTGTCATTCTCCATCAATGAGAGTTGATAGACTCGTCCATTAGGTAGAGGTGTGTCGGGGGTTAGATGAATTGGAAGCTTGACTTGGCAATGTGTCGGTACCCATGTAGGTGAGATGAATATGTCTATGTATTCTTCCATGATCCCGTCCACTTGATTTTTCTAAAAAGAGAGGTGTTGCATAGAGGCCACAGATGTGGTAGCGACCTTCTGCTTACTGTGAGCACATATCACAAAGAAGACAAAATTCTCAGTCTGTGAAATGACCTTACTACATTGCTTAACAAAGATTAAATAAATAGCAGTAGGTGGTGCCACCTCTAGGATCCTGTACAATTTTCTACCCAAAGTAATAATAACACTGTGGGGTTTAGACTCATACACATCATGATGCTTCCAAAAATATGGTTGTCCTAAAATAACATCACAAACTTCAAGAGGAGAAATATCACATGGTACCTCATCTTTGAAAGGCTTGATGTTGTAGGAAAAATGACATTGTTGGTTGAAACAAAGATCTCTTCCTTGAAAAATCCAACCGATGGTGTAGGGTTGCAGGTGCAGTGTCGTTGGAAGATTCAATCGCTTGACGACCTTTGTTGAAATCAGGTTCTTATGGCTACCACTATTAACAATGAATTGAATCAGAGCCCCCTTGACCCACATCTATGAGTGAAAGAGGCGTTCCCCTTCCTCTGGTTCTTCTGGTTCGCTTAGCTGTACTTTGGTGGCAACGACCTGTTGACAGGAAAATTTGACTCGCCATCAAATGGAAGAATAGATCCAGTCCAGAGTTGTCTAAATAACCCAATCCATTTGGTGTACCCTATTATGACGATTTTAATGTCGCTGTTAGCCAACTAGGGTCCTAAATATAGAAAAATGAAATAAACTAACTAAATAAAAGATTCTAACAATCAACACAATAATTACAAATATTCATCTAAGAATGTGAATATACAAATGATTATGAACAATTTATATATAGTTTACATGGTTTGCATGAAATCTTGCGAAAATGATTGTTTGATAAAGTTTATGAATTAAATATGAACACCATGTTTTTTTGGCCTTTTTTAAAGATATTAAATGAATAAATACTAAATGAATATGATTGAAATAGTGACACAAAAACAATCAAAGCTAATTAATGTAATCATCGTTTCATTCATAAACAACTTAACTAAATAACACACAGAATAAACTGTAGATGATCAACGAAACTGGCATTATCTTTCTGTGTTGTATGAGCTCCTGTCTGTACTGTTGTTAAGGGAAACAAATAACAGAAAAATACTAACACTTCCATAATACATTCAAAGAAGTATTTGATATTGGAGTAAATTAATAACAAAAGGAAGACAACTAATTAAAAATCATGTGATCTTAAGATAATCAATATTTAAGAACAAAATAAAACTCAATTCTGAGTATGGATATTATCCATCATTTATCCTTAGAAATAAATTTCACAATAATCAAATGATCGATTGATCACACCTAAAAATGGAAAAAAAAATTATGGACAACATATAACATTTAACAGTATGAAAATACCATATGATGACAAGCTAAAGCTAAAATCAACCATAATAACATTCTCATAATACAACAATAATGAAAGAACGAAATGGAATAAGCATCACACAGGTATAAAGCCAAAGATGAATTGCTTTCCCATATTCTTTCTCAAAATCACATGCCCATATTGTAGTCTTGGAAGAATTTTTAAGATAATAGACTCTTAAAGATTAAAAACAAATTAATACATAAATGATAACAATTAACCATGTACTGATAAAATAGACTAAAGCTAATTTAAATCAATGCATAATCAATTATTCAAAGAATATAAAAATATTATAATGAAAATAAAACCATTTTACTAACAGGACAAAATCCATTAAGCAACCTGGAATTTCATATTTTTCTTTGAAAATACTCGTCCATTGTCCCAAAGATTCCAACCATCTGTTACTCCATTTGAAAATAAGAAAAGTTTACAAAATAAATAATATACAAAAGAGAAAGGATAAAAATCCTCCTCTCTAATTCTTGGATCCCATGTCTCTAAACTTTCTCGTATATTTATACAATGAATGAACAGTCTGGGCATCACTATTAATTTTCGCCACCTGAAATTTTCTTCATAAAGAGACATCAATATCTCTCAAATTGTGCATTTTTTGGGGAAAATTTCTAAGAGGAAGGTAAATGGGTCCATTTGGTTTCTGGGTTTTCAATCGTTTCTTCAAATTCCTTACCGTTTGGCTGCAATTAGTCCTGCAAAATTGTTTGTCTGGTCTTGACGCCTTTCCAAATTTTATTTGTTGTTGCTCATAAAAATATTTTTAGCAATCCAATATTATTTTTGGATCAATCATATTGAACCTATTTGGATAATAAAATCAATCCATGATCAGATCCGTATCAAATATTTGATAGTAGAAACCTATGAAACAAAAAGAAACCTAAATTAATAACCTAAAAATTGTGAATAAAACAAAATCTAGAACAATAAAATAAAAATTGAATTTATACTAACTATAAGTTCTAAACAAACATTGTTTATAATTTCCTTTCAAATATGATCTTAAAATTCTAGAAGATTCAAGTTAATGGAGAAGAGAAAAATATTAATTTTTGGTTTTTTACAAAATCAAACAAATGATAGATAATCCTTTGTTTAATTATTATTATTATTATTTTGAAATGAGATGCAAAATGAAAAAAGAATTTAATTAATTAATATCACCAAATGATTTCATAAAAATGAGAAACCAACCAAGATGTTATTTGATGAAGTATTGAACACATTATTCAAAATAGTCAAACTTGCTATTGAGCAAAAGAAAGAACACATAATCATAATTTAAACGAAACTAACCAGTTGATAAAAATTAACGTTTTTGTTTAAATTGAGATTTCTATGCTCGTTTCTAAATTTTGACATATACTCTTGTAATGAATGTCTTATACTATAGTGAATGTATTAAGTTTGTATCAAAGAAAGCCAAGGTATGGAACTATTTGAAAATGTTGATTCTGTAGCTCATCATAATTATCTAGATTCTAATGGGGGTCCTTTAAATTTTGTAAAAATTTAGGGGGAGTTGTTGGGGCCCAACACGACCATGGCACTGGGTTCAAAATCGATAATCTTATTTTCTCCTTCGGGATTTGTATCAGAATTAGAAACGTTCTCTGACTCATAAGCCTTCAGCTCAACCACGAGGGACTGATTGGAGTAGCATTCGTCGGTGTTGTGCCAAGGACTTTTGTGGTACTCACACCATTTTCTTGTGTCATTCTTTGTCTTCTAGTTGCCCTTCTTGTGTTGTGGGTTGGAATAATTGTCCTAAGGGAAGCCATCGTGACTTGGTCCCTTGCTATGTGGGTCGGGGTTGCATTTTCCATGCTTCGGTTGTGAGGGGTTTGCAGATCCAAACTCTCGTCGTTTCTTCTTAAATTTATGTTCGATATTGATGGTGTATCTATAAGTTGTGCCCAATGAGGCGATGTCCAGGAAATCCATTTCTATTTGAATGTATCTATGAAAACAACCACATTATTTTAGAACCACATGATGCTCCAAATATTTGATACCCAATTTGGTGCTGAGGGTGTGGAAAATATTGTCAGGTACTATCTGGATTTACGATACAACATTAAAGGTAGTAATGGATAGGATATTTGAAGAGCCTGGAGTAGATATTGTGACAACATACCATAACCAAAATACATAAACATTTATATAATTATTACCTTGCTATCATGTCGAAGAAGAAGAAGACCCAACAAAGGATAACCCGTGCGATATAAATATCCTGAAAATTGAAGGAGAAAGAGAAATAGAGGGTCCCCAACTAGAATCAAAATATTATGTAGCCCCTTTGAAGATCAATAAGGTAAATATTAAAACAACAGAAAACCCAAAGATTGCAAGCATTGGAGATTATTGGGATAATCATACGATAGAAAGAATCACAGAGTTACTGCACAAATACAATGACTTGTTCCCAACAACATTTTCAGAAATGAAGGGGTTAGCAAGAGAATTAGGAGATATGAAGATCCCTTTGAAACCATAAGCAAGAACTATAAGACATATACCTTATATATTGAATCCAATATATAAGGAGAAAGTGAAGGAATGAATTGACAAGATGTTAGAAGATGGTGTCATAGAACTTGTGGAAGAATTAGAATGGATCAGTCCTATGGTGGTGCAGGAAACGAAGCAAGGGGGAATCAAGATCTATGTTGACTTGAGGAAACTAAATGATGCTTGCTTGCATGATCCTTTTCCCACCCCATTTATAGACAAAGTTTTGGAGAATGTAGGTGGTCAATAAACGTATTCACTCACAGATGTCTTTTCATGGTATCCTTAGATCAAGATTGCACTAGAAGATAGACATAAGACTACATTCGCTACAGAATGGGGATTTTTTTATTATACAATGATGCCATTTGGGTTGAAGAATGCACCTGAAAGTTTCTCAAGGGTAGTAGTGGCATCTTTTAAGGACTTTATAGATATTTTTTTATAATTTTACTTGGATGATTGGACAATGTTTAGTCTATTGAAGGACCATGTTGCAGTACTAAGATTGATGTTCGACAGGTGTAGACAGTGTCAGATATCATTGAATATTAAGAAGTTCATTTTCAGTGCACCGTTTGGTATTTTGTTAGGACATTTGGTGTGTAAACAGGGTTTGTTGGTTGATCTTGATAAAATTGTTGTCATAGTTAACTTACCACCATTGAAGTTAGTGCGCCAGCTGAAGAGTACACTTGGTCATACATGATATTGTAGGAAGTTCACAAGAGGATATGAACAAATTAATGTGCCAATGGGGAAATTACCGAAGAAGGAAATCAAGTACCAGTGGAATGATGAGTCCTAGAATATTTTGGATATTTTGAAGGAAAATATAGTCACTGTGCCAATTTTGGTTTTAGTAGATTGGTCAAAGGAATTTCATGTACACATGGATGCATCAACAATGGCATTAGGATCAGTATTAACCCAACTAGGAGAAGGTGATATAGATCACCCTATTGCATTTGCAAGAAGAAAGTTGTCATATTCAGAGAAGAACTACAATACTACAGAAAGAGAAGGTCTAGCTCTGGTTGTTTTTATTTCAGGTGTTTGACTTTGAAGTTGTGGTGAAAATAGGTAGATTTAACGCAAGACCTGGCCATTTGTCAAGAATCACTAATGGAGAAGAACCAAGTAGTTTGGAAGATAAATTTCTTGATGCTCAACTATTTTCAGTATAGGTTTTAGATCAATATTTTGCTGACATTACCAAGTTTTTGAGTATATAAGAACCCCCAATAGAATTTAATACCACGCAGAAGAATAAATTGGTAGTTAGAATTGCAGACTATCAATTTATTATAGGTCATTTATACAAGCTTGTAGCATATAACATCTTGAGGAGATGTGTGATGGAGCAGAGGAACATGAAGGAATTGCAGGAGGACATTATGCAGGGAAGCCTACTATGCAGAAGATATTGCGCATAGGTTTATGGTGGCCAACAAATCATAAGGATGAAAAGGAATATTGTCATAATTGTGATGTCTTCCGGATATTTGGAAAACCATATAGGAGGGATGATATTCCATTGAAACCTTAGGTTACTTTGCAAGTATTTGTAAATGGGCAGTAGAATTTGTAGGATCTATCAATCCACCAACAAGAAGATCAGGATCTAGATACATTATTACAAGGACATAATATTTGACCAGATGGGCTAAGGAAACAAAAATAAAGGATTGGAGTGCAGAGACAATGTTGGAGCCACCTTTTTTTTTTATAGCCCATCTCGAATTTCATGTCTTAATGCTCGAAATCGGAAGATGGATTTCGTATTTTCCATCTGTGGTTTCAAAATCTTTGAAGTCTTATCACGCAAGCAACGATAATTATTGTACTCTCGAGGCGAGTTCTACTTTTCATCAAAATTTTCCCCCTTTGTTCTCCCTCAGGATTTCATATGTTGGATGCTATAGATCATGTAGTTCACAAGTCTCGAGCAATGAAACAACGAAATCAATTTAAAATTTTACCCAGGGTAGTAACGAAAGTAAAATTTTCCTAAATCACGATTAAACATCATTGGGTTTTTGCGCCTCGACATTCACTAAATCCAAAAGTATTGTTTTCATAGCCCCGATAGTCGAAACCATGAAGTCCTTATTTTAGTAACCCATGTCAAGGTTAAAGGTAAAAGTTAAGCCATGGTTAAGTTCTGTCGGCAATTCTCCACTCGGTGTGTTCTCTTTTAAAAAGCTACATTTTCTGAGCCCCGAGTCATGAATTCGCAATAAAGATATGAACATAATTAATTAAACACTTAATCTTAGTTTATCCACCATTTTAATTAAAATGTATCATCACGATCTCACAGTTTCGCAGCTCAGCATGCAAACTTCCCAGAAACTATACCTTCGAAGCTCCGAGTCGCGATATGGTGAATATAAATAATTACGTAATTAATTAAGCACCTAATCACAATTGCGTTTTTATTAACCAAAGTCAATCATCACAATTTCGGGTGTTAGAGGTTCAAAGGGTTAAAGAAAAAATTTCCGATACAACGAGTACTGAACGATTAATTAACTTTGGTAAAACTGATTAATTAAACTAAACCAACATCTCCCATGATTTGATGCATGCATAGTTTACGAGGCAGTCTTAATTTTTCCTTACGCCAACTGACATTTCGAACCGCCAAAATTTATGGCATTAATTAGAAACAAGGTGAATCGACAAATAAAGATTGGGTTTTTATTGCTAAATTTATTTTTAAGCTTGATTTGACCGATCTGTTCTTGAAAAGTACCGATTTTTGGAATATATAGAGCTGTTATTTGTTATAAAAAATTCATTTCTATATTACATAGAGCACACTTTCTCAGCGAGCTAACTTCTGTATGTATACATATTTTTATCGCAGAAGAGCTAAAGCAGGATCTCCCGTCATGGCCCCGCGAAAAACATCTAAAGCCAACGTTGAGGTTTCAAGACAAGGTTCAGGCAACCTCGCTGATACTTCACCTCAAAGTTTCGACTCTATCCCGACTTGGTCATTCGTTTCTGATGTTCTGTAGGCCGAATTAGTGGATTATTGTGATGATTTCAGCGACAATGAAAAAGATGACACAACCACCAAATACAAGATCGAAATTCAATCGGGAATGCATAAAGTAGCGTCCAGGCCACGATTACTCCCCTACTATGATATGGTCCAATGGGCATTAGACCATGTGGACATACCAACCAGAACCATCATGAATGAGCAGAAGGTCACCATTGGGACTTTCAGACCTGAACATCTGCAAGCTATGTACAAGTTTCCCACAGCGTCCGACCTTACATATGATGTCGAATTCTTGGAAAATTTCAAACAGAAGGAGTGTGTGCAGTATGACAAGACTATGTCTAGATTAATAAGAGATTGGGTTTCGCACCTTGCGAAGTTCAGGGCAGACAGTAATGGTATATATTCAATATCCTCCTTGGAACCACGGTTCAAGTATGTGGCTATGATGACTTGCAAATTATACGGGAGAGAGGACACCTCACACTTCTTTCTTCAATGGGTGCCACTAATACATCAAGTCACCAAAGGTTGTTCCTTTGACTGGGTGAAAATGTTGTCTGATAGCTTGACCAGTAGTGTTACAGAGTATCGGGCGCAGAAAGAGAGCAGAAATACTTCTTCATTTTTTATGTCTGCATACATTATGGATGTCGTGTGTTTTCTAACACCATTTCCCTTAATGAGCTGGAGTTGGACTCTAGCAAAGGATGAGCCCATCCACATATATCATTCCAATTGTGGGAAAACAAAGTGGCAGATTTCGTATATGAAATCTTCAACTGGGTGATGGTACCACTGCATGTCACTATTTTCGACCACCCACCACCCAGGATCTCGGACATTATAGTGATGAATTTGAGCAGCATAGCTGACTGGTATGTAGAAGCTGAATTCTCATATCTCAGAGTTTTTAGGGCTTCTGTTCCCCCACATGCATTGCCATTATTCATCCCCGACAAGTTGGCTTGTCGTGAGGTTGCTAGACAAACAGTAATCGGTGATATAAGAAAGGAGCTTAAGGGATACTCAAAACAGGTATGGCCACCTTTTCCTATCCATTTATATTCATATTCTTTGTTAGATTTCGGGCATGCTAAAGATGAGGCAACATCCTTGGAAGACCTAAAATTGGTCCTTATTGAATTCAAGAAGCACGATTCGCAAAGGGTCATGAGTAATCATTTGGCCAGTTGTAGACTCAAGAGGTTCGAACATGAAAATTCACCCTCGGATGACATTTTCCGATGCGTAATATCTTATGATGAGATTTTAGCTCGGATACAAACCTTGGCACCTGAAGAGAGGGCCAATGTTCTGAAATTCCAAGAACATCGACGCAGTTGTCTTCCCACAATATTACGAGGTGAGAATCCGAGTATAGTGGAGGCGAAACAAAAAGATGCCGAAGGCTCCAAATATGTGACACCCATTCAAGAAAAACACTAGGATGGGGAAGAGAAAACTAAGAGTCTGAAAGCAGAGATAAAGACTCCCGACCTGCCGAGAAAGAAAACTCTAGTTACTACCCCGGGGAAATCAACCAAGCAAATCAGAAACCCCATCGCATCCATTACTCCCTTGTAGTCAAATCAGGGAAATATTGACATAGGGTGGATTTTAAATGAATAATTGACGCCTATAAGGGTGGAAGAGCTCCCTCCAAATGAGTTATTCTTTGATAAGAAAAGAAAGGTTGTGGTAAAGAGAGAATTCTATCAGCAGGGGGAATTGATAGCCAAGAAATACAAAGTATTGACTGATGGGAAAGACAAGAGGAATGAACAATTCATGACGGAAATAGCTGGGACATTAGGGGCATATGCCACAATGAACCAATTTTCAGTCGGGGTTTTGAAAAACCAGCTGAAATGAAAAAATCGCCTCATCAAAACCCTAGAAGCCAGACTAGCCACTGCAGAGGAGGATGCCAAGGACCAAGCGAGTGTAGGGATAGAAAAAGCAAGGTTGGCCGATAAAAGTGAGATAGAGCTGCTCAAGACTAAGCTCGAACAAGCAGAGCTGGTGGTTTGGAATGGTCAGATACAAGTGGGCCAACAAAAATACTTGATCGAACATCTATAGGCCAGTGCAGAAATCATTGAAAGTAAAGTTATAAATGTCAATATGTTCCAGTCCCAGGCGATGGAGATTCAGAGCAGAGTTTCTACGGCCCAGCGAAATTTACTTGCCAAGGTAGAGGCGATTCGGGACAACTGCTTTCCTGTTAATCAAATTTTGGAAAATTTATCTGTTAGAGAAAGAGAAGCTAGAGCAGCACGGGTCGCCTTTCAAGAGGTTGTGATAGATACAAACAACAGGGAATCGGGAAGTACTCCTAGGTTTACCATTTCGGAGCAGACCAGAGGAAATATTCTATTAAAAGAATGGGAACACAACATCTCAGAAGGTAAGCTGGAAGCCAAGAGGGTAACAAAATCCTTAGAAGAGGCTTTCAGTTCTATAGATGGTAATCTGCTAGGCATTGATAGCGGAGGTAATGTCGAGGCATTGATTCAAATGAATATGAAAAAAATCTCACTTGATTTAAATGAAAAATAAGAAAGAGATTCGGCCTAGATCTCACAAGTGACTATGGCAGATATAGTCCAAATAGATAAATGTATGATTAAACCAAGTGTGCAATTGTGCGCTATCAACATCATAGATAGCCAGATGGAAGACAAGTTGCCACAATTAGCCCAAGAGTGTTACTCTTTTAAAGCCAATTGTCAAGCAGAACCATCAAGGCTGATATCTCGGTTGGTGGAAAGGTGTGTCACTTGTACCGAGCATGCGCGAGGACAAACTTCTGGCACCAAATAAAGACACAGAGAAAGAAATGGAACGATTGCTCTCCTCTTTATCATAACTGAAAATTTTGCAACGATTGAGATTCCATCTTATTGTAAAACTGTATAAATATACCATAGAAAGAAAGAAAAAAGGGGCTGGGCCTTTTCGTGTCAATTGTAATAGAGGTTTTACATTTTGAGAGTTAATATAAAGCAAATCTGAAGATTCTCAATTCCGTCAGGACTGTGTTATGAGTTTGTTTTCTTGTATCTCATATTTCGTTTCATTTCATGTTCGTATCTGATGAATGCTTCACTATAATTTAGTGCAACCTCTACTATAGTGAATGAATTTTGGTTTTCTATATTGTTTACTATTTTTCCTCTGTACCAGCTATCAGTAGGTATAAGACCAGTCAACACTTTCAGAATTCTATATATATTTTATGCTTCATCGGGTTATTTCTTCACATTTTTCTTCTTCTATTTATACGTGAGATTCTCCCTTGATAGGAGCCTTACTTGATAGACAACTAAATGTTTTCTCCCACCTCATACATTTTATTAAAATATAACCCAGTTATGGGAAAGAGCCTTTGATTTGCATTCCTTTTTCATTCTTGAAACCGTAAACTCTCTTTTATGACTGAATTGAGACAACACTTAAATTCCCCTTGAGGTTTCCTTATTTTACTATTCCTCCATGATTGTCCCTGTACCAACACAGCCCAATATCGAACCTAGATTATCAAATCAAACACACATTGCCTTAAACCTTTTCGATACTATTCTTAAAACAACCACTACCCAGGTTGAACTCAAACGTTCATGGGCAACAATTGAACATGATATAAACATCTAGGAACAATTGGAAGCTAGACAATTCCAACACATAAATCACCCCTAGTTTCCCTTGCCGAAGGTTGACGTTTCTCTTTTCTCTACCCTTTACCCACTTTCAGATTCCTAGACACTGTACTTCTAATCCTTAAGTACAGACTCTGGAACAATAGACAACATCATGCTTCTTATTTGAACATGTAGTGACAATATTTGGATGTCCAAGAATTTTGATGAGAAATCATGGAACTCAATTTATCAACAATACAATACATGCAATGCTTGAAGAGTTTGAGATACATCATCAGAAGAGAATTTTTTATGATCCTCAAGCTAACATAACAGTGGAAGCCTTCAACAAGATATTGGAAAATTCCTTCACCAAGATTTGCAATGTGAACATAGACGATTGGAACTTGAAGGTACCAATAGTACTATGGTCTTACAAAAATACATGCAAGAAGCTAATAGGGAAGACATCCTTAAGGTTGGTATATGGAAAACAAGTAGTAGTTCCCTTTGAATATTTGATACCAAGTTTGTGCATTGTAGTTATCACAAAGATGACAGAAAGAGGAAGAGTACATGAAATATTGGCTCAACTTATGGAATTGGAAGAATATAGAATCATCATTGGTTTTCATTAGGAGGTACAAAAATAAAAGGATAAAGCATGGAATGAAAGATATATCAATAAGAAGAACTTCCAAGTAGCACGTAGGTAAGCTTCAGATTCATTGGCTAGGGCCATACTGGATCAAATCTATCACATATGGAGGTGTTTTACAGCTGCAAGACTTAGAAGGCATGGAAGTCCAAGGACTGGTGAATGGTAGTTGAATGAAACTATATAGGGATAGTAGACCTACCAATCCTAAATAATTGCAGCACAATAAACCTTGTAAATAGTGTACTATAGTAGGAATAGGAAGAATTAAATGAGAAAATACATAAAAACTAGAAAAATGAAGAAAAATCCAAAAAGAAGTAGCTGGAGGAATAAGTGGTAGAAAAATAATTGAGAATGACAGCGTGCAACAGACATTGGTACAACATAATTCATAAGCCTACATGATGGAAAATAAAACACCACGCTAGGGGATAGAGAATGACCGAAAAAATGGAAAACTAGTGAAGGAAAAAAGAAAGGACGGGTCAGAGCATTAATGACAAAGTCTATAAAAGGGGAAAAGTATGGAAAATAAAAAACACTTGTGGTTTTTTAGCACCTGTGAAATAGAGAAAACACAATGCATGTAAGGGTGAGATTGTGAATAACCGAACCAACATATACAGTCGATTTTTCCTAAAGACAAGAAGATGGTTCCACCAAAGTTTAGACAACCAAGATAGTTCATGTGAAGGAC
>ML803833.1:81202-107180 GCA_009831015.1 Picea engelmannii | reverse complement strand
ATTAAGAGACTTGGAGGGACATTGCAGATGGATCTCACATATGCCACCATTCCAGTCTTTGGAGGGGAACACAGGAGATTGTATAGGGAAGCCCAACTAGCCTACATTGTCAGTGATGAAGCGAACCCCACTAATCACCCCATATTTTCACTGGAGACTGACTTAGGGTCTAGCTTGTTACAGGTCACTGAGACTCCTGAGGCCCCTTTGCAGATCAGAAAACAACCCATTCTCAATCGGGAGATGCCTCCTCCAACCACCTTTGTTTGGAATATGTTCTTTGATGGAGCTTCTTCCAGTATGGGTGTAGGTGTCGGGGTAGTATTCATATCCCCTTCTCAAGAGACCATATCTCTGTCGTACAAGCTAGAATTCAAAGTCACCAACAATGTGGTAGAGTATGAATCTCTTGTCTTGGGTATAAGGGCTGCACAAGAAATGGGAATAAGGGAGATGGTTGTGTTTGGAGATGCAGAATTGATTGTCCAGCAGGTAAAAAATGTTTATCAGGCCAGGCACCCTCGACTCAAGAATTACAGGAACGAGGTATGGGACCTGGTTGATAATTTCTTCTTGGATTTTAACATCTCTTACATTCTGAGGGAAGAAAATGCTCCAGCCAACTTTCTAGCTTTCACAACTAGTTTGCTCGAAGTTCCTGCGCTACCCACTGTTGGATCCGATGTTGAAATAAAATACAGACCCTCTGTACCGGAAAACGTCAAGCATTGGAAGGTATTTGAGGATGATCAGGAAATTGAAATGTTTCTTCAATCCGTTGATGACTTTTCTGCATTGCACATAGATGAGGATCCTGAAATTGAAGGAGAACCTGACCATCACCCTAGAGAGTTATTGAATAAAGTTGTTGACCACCAGATTATCCAGCTGCCAAGTAATCACATACCAAAAGGACTAATCCCATTAGAAAGGTTATTTGATGGGAACGATATGGAGGTAAAGGGTAGAGTTTCAGGTGATGACGCTGACACAGATGAATGCAACATAGGCACACCAGAGGAGCCCAAGTTCGTCAAGTTGTCAAGGAGTTTGACCAAGGAGCAGAGAACTGAATACACTGAGTTGATGAGGGAGTTTGTTGATGTGTTTGTATGGACCTACAAAGACCTCAAAACATATGACACATCATTTATCAAGCACAAGATCCCACTGAAAGAAGAGGCTAGACCATTCAAGCAGAAGCTAAGACAGATAAATCCCATGCTGCTACCGTCATGGAGAAAGAGGTGAAGAAGTTGTTGGACACCCAAATCATTGTCCCCTTGAGATACTCCGACTGGGTGGCCAATTTGGTCCTAGTGAGGAAACGAAATGGAGAAATCAGACTCTGTGTCGATTTCAGGAACCTGAACAGAAGTTCAAGGAAGGACAATTATCCCATGCCCAACATGGAGCATATATTGCAGAAGGTCACTGGTGCATCCAGAATATCCATGATTGATGGTTTCTATGGATACAATCAGATATCAGTCATGCCTGAGGACCGAGAAAAGAAAACATTCACCACTCCTTGGGGCACATTCATGTATGCCAAAATGCCTTTCGGACTGATGAATGCAGCAGCCACATTTCAGTGAGCCATGGACATAGCCTTCATCGGGGAAAAATATAAGTTTGTGGTGATTTACCTAGATGACATAACATTCTTTTCCAAGACTGATAAAGAGCACCGCTACCACTTGAAGAAGGTTTTCCAGAAGTGTCAGAGGTATGGCCTATCTTTAAACCCTAAAAAATCATTGTTTTCTATGAGAGAGGGAAAGCTATTAGGCCATATAGTGTCAGCAGAGGGAGTGAGAAATGATCCTGGCAGGGTAGAAGCTCTTCAGACCCTGTCACTTCCTAGGTCTAAGAAGGAAGTCCAAGCCTTTTTGGGGAAGATAAATTTTATGAGGAGATTTGTTTCAAATTTTGTTGAACTGGTGAAACACATCACAGACATGCTCAGGAAGGGGAATGAAGTAAAATGGACTGTTGAACCCAGGGAATATTTTTCCCAAATAAAGAAGGCATTGACTAAGGCGCCTGTGCTAATCAGTCCCGATTATTCCAAAGATTTTCTGATATTTTCTTTTGCTTCCTGTGATACAGTAACGACAGTTTTTTTGTAGAAAAATGATAAAGGGTGAGAACAACCTATTTCTTTCTATAGAAAAGAACTGAGAGATGTATAACTCCAGTATGAGATCATGGAGAAGTAGGCCTATGCCTTGGTGAAAGCTCTCAAAGATTTCAAAATCTATGTCTTACATTCAAAAATCACTGCATATGTCCCTTCGGCTTCTATGAAGGGCATTCTCATACAGCCTGACATAGACGAAAGAAGAGGTAAGTGGATTGCCAAAATTATAGAATTCGATCTAGAAATCAAGCCCACCAAGCTGATAAAGGGGCAGGGTTTAGCCAAGTTGCTGGCCAAATCCAATTGCAGAGCCTTGGAAATCAATTTCATCAACGAGAAAGATGAGTCATCCAACAGGAGTTCCCAAAACGTTTTACCACTAGCAGCATGCGCCTGGTACAAGGATATCTTTTACTTTCTACAAGAATTGAGGCCTCCTGATGGGATGGAAAAAAGCAAGGCAAGACCTTTAAAGCTCAAAGCGGTCAGATATTGCCCCACTGACCAAGCTTTGTACTGGAAAGACCCTCTGGGGGTATTACTAAGGTGTCTGAACCTGCAACAAGCTCAGAAGGTTATGTTCAACTTTCATAGCGGTCTCTATGGAGGTCATCATTTTTGGAAAACCACAACTCACAAGATCCTCCAGGCTGGATACTACTGGCCCACCTTATTTCCTGATGTTTGCAGGGAAATCAGAGCTTTCATTAAATGCCAGAAATTCTCAGGAAAGCAACAACTCAAATCCCTGCCATTAAAACCTGTGGTAGTCTCAGCATCCTTTCAACAGTGGGGATTGGACTTCATTAGGTAAATTCATCCTCCCTCAAGTGGTCATCACCGATGGATTTTGACTATGACCGACTACTTCACCAAATGGATAAAAGTTGTCCCTACCAGAAGCACTTCTCACAAAGTGATTATCAGCTTCCTGGAAGATATTATAGCTAGATTTGGCTGCCCTAGCAGAATTGTCACTGACAATGCCTCCCCTTTTCGGTCTGAGCCTCTGGTCAAGTTGTGTGAACAATTCGAGATTTCACTAATTCACTCTACTCCCTATTATCCTCAAGGAAACAGACTGGCAGAGTCCTCCAATAAAAGTTTGATCAAGCTCATTAAGAAGCTACTGGAGGACAATAAAAGGGCCTGGGACTCAAAGCTCAAGTTTTCTCTTTGGGCTGATCGGGTGACAACCAAGAAATCCGTGGGCATCTCACTTTTCCAAATTGTTTATGTAATAGAGGTCGTTTTCCCCACTCAGCTCGCCTTACCTGTGGAAAATATCCTCCAGGACTTTGAAGGAGAACCTAACCATGTGATTAGAAGGATTCATCAGATGGTGGAAGTGCAGTAGATCAGAGAACAGGTCATGAATAGGGCTTACCATCATCAGCATAAGATCAAGTAGGATTTTGACAGGAAAAGCAAAAAGAAAGAATTCGAGCAGGGTGATCTGGTGCTCAAATGGGATGCACCTAGGCAGGAAAAGGGAAAACATAGTAAATTTGATGCCCTCTGGTTTGGGCCTTTCAATATCCTCAAAGTATTTTCAAACAACACTTATAGGTTGTAGGATCTAGAAGGAAAAGAAGTTTTTAGCAGCCCAGTAAATGGGCATTTCTTAAAAAAGTGTTTTTTGTGAGCCACAGTTGGCTCTTTTTGCTTTGTTTTGTAAATATTGTTTTGTTT
Source organism: Picea engelmannii (assembly GCA_009831015.1). Lineage (NCBI taxonomy): Eukaryota > Viridiplantae > Streptophyta > Pinopsida > Pinales > Pinaceae > Picea > Picea engelmannii. Next base: position 103,345 of record ML803833.1, on the reverse strand, counting down.
TTGTTTTCAGCCTAATAAATGACTCCAAAGCCCAACATCAAGGCATTGAATATACAAAAGAGTTCTTAGAGCATCACAGGGATGACTCTATCCCCCATGGAGCCAGATGTTAGCGATATTTATTGTAAGGGGGTTAGAATGCAAAAGAATGGGTCAAAACCCACTTGTCATAAGTTTTGAACGCAAATGCACCTGTGGTAAGCGGCCAACAAGTCCGAGCGGCAGCGATTCGCGCACCCGGATCAACGGTGCATGTGGGATTCTGGACCCCTCCCCACCTTTCTACCTTTAAGCAGAGGGGGGGGGGTTCGGAATCGGGGGCACATCTCTTCAACGGTCCATATCAACGCGCCAGGATCAACGACGATAAAGGCAATTCCGGACCCCCCCCGCCTTTTTACCTTTAAGCGGAGAGGGGGGGGTCTAGAATCGGGCGAGCAGCTTTCCGACAGCTGAGATCTTAGCACCCGGATCAACGACGCTCGAGAAATCCCATCATTCTCAGCTACTCTGTGTTTAGTCATCGTCAGCCTTTCTCCCGTCATGTCATCCTCCAGAAGCGCCTTTCCCCTGCTTCCATGTGTCATCTATCTTCCCCCACTCTTTCATCCAGATGGCCCTTTCCCCGTCTCATCATCCACTCACCACTTGTCACGTGTCCTATTCCCTCCACGTCAACCTCCCACTAAAATGCGTCCATTACGTCTACTCTCTTGCCTCCTATGCTTATTCCTTTTGCCATGTGTCTTTCCTATAACCTCTCTCGCCCCCTCATCTTTTCAGGCCTCGCCCTCATAGTTCGACGCCATCACTCCTGTCATGCGCCACATCCTTCGCACTGGCCTCCACGCCTATTCTTCAAGCCATTCAGTTATTCCAGGTGGCAGCGTGAGGAGTCTTCCACATCCTAAAGTGTTGAGTTGGACAGGTCATCCTCAATCCCAAGAAAGCAGTTATTGAAGTGGTTGGTGGTGGTTAGACATCATCTCCGTCGTAATGGGGAAGTTCGGCAATGAATTAAAGGCATGGCGAGTCGCCGATGAAACTGTCATAATATCGATCGCTTCTACCATAAGTTGCACGACCATTCAGAGATTGCAGGTGTTAACTGTCAGAAGCCATGCAGACGCAAAGCTTTCAATGCTACGTCTTGATTTTGTTGTTGTTGCTAGTTTGAGTATATGAAGGCGCTTTCGCCATTTTTGTATCTATCGATGGTAGAGCGAAGCTCCCGACTATAAAGTTTTAACAACCATTCTGGTTTCCTGGTTATGCCTCTGTGTTTGAGATTTCTTGTTTTATGACAAACAATCCTCCTTTTTCCATCTATGTTTTCGTCTCATACTAGAGAGTTCATGGTCGAATGATTTGCGTGGATTATTGCAGTTATGTTATGATAAAGGATTTGTTGTGACATTATTGTATTCTCTGGTCTCCTATGTTTGAATGTAAAAGGGTCTTGCATTCGGATTCATTCTTCTCCAGTCTGTTACAAACCTGATGTTTATGAAAGAATTCGCACTCTTCTCATGCAAGTCTTCCCCCTACTCACCCTTTATTGCAACTGATTGTTTGAAGTTTATCAAGATGTCACTTGTTCATGCATACCTGGCCTAGTTTCAGAGTTGAAAAGATGTTGTCTTGAGTTTACTTCCATTTTATCATCCCTTTAAACAAATCGTGACATAAAAAATGATGGGTGTCGGGCTCTGCTCCTGCAAGCAATCCAGGAGTGACTTCTGACACCAACACATAGTAGCAAAAAACCACTAGAAGAAATGACCATAGTGATCAATGTAGATGATATTACCACTATAGAGGTTGAATCCATTAGTCCAACAAGAGTAGAAGAATAAAAACTAGCCATAGAAGAGATGGAATTGGATCAGACCACGAGACAACAAAAATAAGAAAACCCTAATGGTGGGGCAAACCCTAATTCATAAAATTATGCAGGAGTGGAGGAGATGAAAAAATAGAGTGAGGGGTACCTAACATAGGAAGCCATCATAGAATAAGTCTTATTCAAAGAGATTATAGGCTAGAAAGAAAGAGAGGGAGAAGAAGAATAAGAAGTTGAACTTGCAGAAGAAAACCCAGTAGCAGGCTAGAAAAGGAAAACACTAGGAACTCCAAGCAAAGAAACCTCAGTGGGGATCATTCTACCTCATATCCTAGATGTTGTAATTGTAGTTGAAGACATGCTAGGCAAAGTGGAAAAATTGAAGTATGCAGATCATGATGTAACATACATAACAAAGTTTCTTGACCTTGCACAGGAAATAAATCTAGAGAAAAAGGAGGAGGTAGGACTCTCAGGAAATCCAATTTTGGAACCCGTGCAATGGTTCACAAGATTATATAATTTGGGTATTATCAATTTGCTGGAAATACCACATTTAGGGTGTGGTAAGGACATGGGAAACTGTGTGACACAATTGTTGGAAAGGGTACATGGAGGTATTATATGGATGGACATGCTAATACATATAGATGTAGATCTCATAGAAAAAATCAAAGGGTTTCCGACCAATGGAATAAAACCAAAGGATTACTTGGAGAAAAAATAAAGGGACAAGGAGATTGTAGAAGAGGTTAAAGCATAGTTTGGCACAGACAAGGGAAATAGGGGCATAGTGATAAAGGACATCAACGATCCTACGATGAGGTTTTCCATGAATCTTGTGGCTTGTAAACTCTTGAGGAAGTGTATAAAGGAAGAGGCTCCAAAAAGAGTCATAGAAGAAATTGTGCAGTGTGCAAAGGGTATAATATTAAGCTAGGTTCCCTATTTATTGAACCAATTTTTGATAGACTGCAGGGATGCACAAGATCATAGGACATAATGCCATTACTCTTGGCTATTGATATTGGTAGTATTGGTAGGATGATAGGAACCCAAATTCATATCCTTTCTGGATAGAAGAGGGAAATGACGTGCAACGCGGTATACAACCTTATTGTAGGAAAAAGACACTAAGAACAAACATGCAAACAACATAGTGTTTGTAATGTTCCTAGAAGATATGTAGTAGAAGACAACTAATGTGTGGAGAATCCTAATTGATGTAGTCAAGTAAAATGAAGGAATTGTTGAGTTTAAGGATTCAAGACACCGCATGAAGATTTAGGATAGAAGAGATCCAAAGAATAAGTGGCTAGAAATAAGGTACTTCACAATGCGATTGGAAGTAGAATTGATAGTGAAGGACTAGCCTACGCAGTGGAAAGGTCTAGTAACACAAAATAAAGGGAAAAAACTTGGGGAACAAGAAGAAGCAGTTCCATCAAGGAAGACAATAATTCCAGTAGAAAATACAAAGAAGGATACAGAGCACAGTCAAACCTGAGGGATTAGTGCAGTAATCAAGAAGATAAGGAAAAAAAACATCGTTTCAAGGGAAGAAGTGAAAGGAGATGGAGAGAAGATAAAGGGAAAAATCTCTCATAAAAAGGAGGCACAGGATGATGAAACCAAAAAGAAGAAAAATGAAGCGCATAACTCAACCCCAACCTAGATGAGTACTGGAACATAGGAGGGAGAAACAAGGAAGAAAATGAAGTACCAGAAGAATCCCCCAGTCCTCACTATCACAGAAGACAATGCAAAATTTATCGTAGATAAAGTCGAATATAGAGGGGAGAACACAATACTTGCAGTAGAAGCGCAAAGAGAGGAAATTATGGAGAAGTTAGTAGAAGTGAATGACATTCTACAGATGATGAAGATAAGTACAATGCATCATCCCACAACATAGAAGAAATAAAAATCACATGAAGCACGAGTACATAAAGAATAGGAAGAGACAGTACAAAAAATAGTGAAGGGAAGTGACATGTTTAAGGTTAGGTAGGAAATCTTGGAAGTATACCATAACACAATGCAGAAACAAGCGAAGGACATAGAACATCTATAGTTGGTTCTGGTACACATACCCACAATGGAATTATATGGTTTACATGTGAGTGTGATGGAGGAGGTCCAGTCTAGAGCTAGGGTGGACGCCACCAACCTAGATACCAAGAGGGAGGTTAAGGAGATATTGCAGGTAACTTGTGAGAAAATAAAAATGTAGAAGGAGGAGGAGAATCAATGCACAAACAAAATAGAGAAGAAACTTGCAGAAGTATACAACAACATACTAGACTACACGTAGGAACTGGAGGTCACAGTAGAATAAAATATACAAAAAAGTGCACAGACAATGGAGAGATATAAGCAGGAGATAACATAGTTAACATAAAAATTGACTCCAAGAACACCCAAAGAAGTGAGGGAACTGAGAGAGAAGGATGCTTCTGTGCACATAGATAGCATAGCACATGAAGTAAAATAAATTGAGGAATTGTATGAGAGGACTATACATATTTGGACCATCCTAGAAGAATATGAGAGAATACAACAACTGGATCAAAGCTAGGAAAAGGTGACCACATAAGTACAGGATTTAAAATAGAGGAAGAAAGCAATGGCCATCCTAGAAAGGATGAAGAGTGCATAGGAAATGAAGAACCTGCAAGCATAAATGAAGGAAGCATAAGGAGAAAAACAAGCAAGTCAGGCTCAATTGGATCCATTGCAGCAAGAGGCCAAAATAATGATAGAATAACTACAAATAAAGAAAGGAAGACTAGCAAAGGCACATGCAGAAAGCAGGGAAGTTTTGAATGAGCACATCACAACTCAAGATGTGGAGATACTGGCAGGACAGAGTGTGTAGGAAAAGGAGAAAGTGACATATTTGGAAAATAAGTTTCATGCACTGGAGGTTGCACTACAACAAGTGAATTAAGTCTGAGTGACTCCGTATGAGCCATAAGTTAGTGTTGGGGGCCTGTTGGAGTATGATTTTTGGGGAGTAAGCATAGTAAGAAAGGAAACATGGACTAAAAGGAGTAGTGTGCTCTGAGAAAGATAGAATACCAATGTGACATAGGCCAAAGGAAGAAATGCACTGAGAATGAAGGAAGTCAAAGAAAGGATGAAGACCAATTGTTCGGAAGGAATTTGGAGTGTGGGAAAGTGGAGTCCACTTAGAGTTAGTGTTTTGAAGTCATAATGTAATATTTTTAACCCATTTTATAATATACATAGAAGATGTATGAAGTAGATTGAGGTACCTTTGGATACCACATGTATCTTGGCATGAGCTACATTAGGACTTGTGTGTGACAAGTCTAGTTTGAGAGTCATTTTTGAGTCTGAGCCTTTGAGAGTCACATAGCTCAAATGGAGTTGATGTAACATAGGGTCAGGTCTCAAGTTGTGGAGCTTGGTGTGACACTGGTTAGCCTCACTACTCATACACTATTTTATGATGTAATGAACGAAGAGCTATTTTTATGAAGAAAAAAAAATAAGAAGATATGTGTGGACATAGCCCTAGGGGGGGTGAACCATGGTAAAACCATGTGTTGCAATGTGTTTTATTTTTTCTGCATTATGAATAGATGAATGAATGAGTTTAATTATAGCATGCACTAGAATATGTATGCAAAATATATTTTAATGAATGGATAGAATAGTTGATCAAATGAATATTGTGGTAGAATGCATGCTAAATTATGAGTAGAATAAATAAAAAATCCAAAACCCCTTCCTTGATTGCAGACACTTGCATCATGCAATCACCCATAAGCCATCCCAGGTGATACTTCATTGTGCACTCTGTGCGCAATGTTGCCTTTTGGTTTACTAGAGGGGCCGATGGTGAAAATGGTTTTGTTGGAGAACTAAGGTAGAACCTAGGTCAACCCATACATCCAACATGTCTCTCTAGGAGGGTGAGCCAGTGAACCAGTATACTTTTCCTCCAGGGCCATATAACATATCCCACTATATTGACATTTATTGTGAGGTCAATACAGAGAAGGTAGGCTCTGAAGTCCCTATACAGAAGATTGAAGATATTATCTTGAGAGTGGTGTTATACATGATTGGGTGGATTACTCGATCCACTTATCTTCATCGGGCCTCTTGAGCTCAAATGCATTATGCAATGCATTGTTTGCAACCGATGATATTTGATTGGAGCACTACCATGATAAACTACATGAGGACACAACTAATGGATTATAAGTTAAGGAGGAAGATAAAATTTGGATTCATGACAATACTATGTGCATTCTTCTTTGAAAGAGTGCTAGACATGAGATAGAGGTAGGGTGTGTGAGGTCACATACCCTCCTTTCCAGTACTGTGTAGATGGGATGCCTTGATGCTTTGTCAGTGAGAAGGGGGCTATGCAAGTTATATGATGAAAAATTATTCAAATGGTGGAAATGGAAAATTCCCGTCATCGATGTTACCCATACACAGGGATTAGTTTCTTGAAAGACCTAGACATGCCCATTACCCCTTGTGTAGCACGTGGAAATATAGGTACATACTATCATTTTTTAATTTTTTAATTTTATTATTATTTTGGCAACATCACAGTATTGACTTAACAACCTATTATGTACAGATGTGGGACCAGTGCAGCTAATGGACTTCCCTTGGACTAGGCACCATCCTCGAGAGTAGACCCAACCAGGAGGAGCTGCAACAGGAGTAGGACATCGTCAGCAGAGGCTGAGAGAGTAATAAGGTGGGTAGAGAGGAACTTGACATCCCTCTCCCGTAGCATGCCCATGGTAGAGATTCAGGATCTTCCACCATCTATACATCCTCATGTAGTAGGAGTACCTAGGGCATGGGTCTAGTTGTTACGTCATCTAGCCAGTGTCGTAGTTCGTTATACTAGGGCCAATAGGCCTAGATATTAGATTAGTACTAGATAACATGCATGCCAAGGAACCCATTTTTTTTATCTCTCTTATGTATTGAGGGCTTCAAATCGACGATGTATATTTGAGATTTTTGAGGCTTTACGACCCACATTTTGTACCATGACATCATTTTTGGACATGTTTTATATATTTATATTTTTACCTTATGGAGCAAATACATTCTATACAATCATATTTACATGTTTGTATGTGTATGCTTCGATTTGTATATGTGAAATATGCCAATCTAAAACATGATTTTCCAATGTATTAGTTAATTGATTAGAGCATCTAGGAACATGAATATATGTAATATAATCAAAATACTTTTCTAAGAGGCGTACCCTAATGAATTTTTGGTACAGGGTGGGATAATGAACGTGGTACACTCCATTTAATTATGAAACTACCAGTTGGGCATCTAGATGAACCTGGAGGTGGGAAATTCCATGTGACAAAGCATCACATATCAATTATATTATTGTACTATACTCAACAACATTATTGGTTGCTTCTCCTAAACAAGAACCTCCAAAAGATACCAACTGACCAACGGACATGAATATTACCCAAGATGTGGAAGATAGACTCCAAGTGTGTTGGTTGGCACCTTCTTCAAACCCAAACTAAATTTTGGATTCACTTGGCATATACCACAATGCAGAAACACAAAAACCTACACATCCATAAAACAAAAAGACACTAAAATATATAGATAAATTTCTATACTATTTACAAGAAGTCACACTCATGTGACCAACCTAAGAATGATAATTATTTAGATAAATCCCATTTATGGTCCTAGGAATCATATTGCCTTCAAAGTCAACAAGTTCATAGGCACCTTTTTTCCAAAGCTTTCTTTATAATAAATGGTCTGAACCACATGGGTTTGAACTTGCCTGCCCCCAAGGGATATTTATCTTGATCATAGACCAAGACAATATTGTCTTCCTCATTAGCCAAGGATGATTCCCGATGTTGTTCATCAAGCTTCTCGAGATAGATGATATTCTCTTCAAGTGCAGTCATGTCAGGCAATACTTCCACTATCAACTTGAGAGAAGGAATCTGACACTCTATAGGAAAGAATGTCTTTGTCCCATAAACAAGTTGAAAAGGATAGAATTCAATAGCAGTCTTGATGGAAGTTCGATATGCCAAAAGTGTTGAGTATAAAATCAAATGACAATTCGACTTGGCCGAATTGATTTTCCGTTGGAGAATGGCTGTAAGATTCTTATTGACAGCCTCCACTTGACCATTCAATTGTGGATAATAGGGTGATGAATGTTCTTGTTTGAACCCTAGATTTGACGTTAACTCTGTCATCATCGTATTTTGAAAGTGACTGTCATAATCAGTGAAAATATACTTTGGAATACCAAACTTAGAGATTATCTGGTTGAAAACAAAGCGTGTCATCATTTCCCCATCATTGCTAAATGTTGGAATGGCTTTGGCCCACTTGGTAAAGTAGTATATTTCCACAACAATATAATGATTCCCCCTATTAGAATTCAGGTGGAATGTAGTAAAATAAATACCCCACTTATTGAAAGGGCCAACAACAATAATAGGAAACATAGGAGCAATATGTGCCCACATTTTCCAATAGAAGATCCAACACGGGTGACACTTCTTAACCGCCTCTATGAAATATTTTAATAACGAGAGACAGAAGTAGCCATCATGAATGATTTTAAGAGTGGTAACCAACCTAGAAAAGTAATTGCCACATGCTCTAGTGTTGAAATCATTTATCACAAGCTCTTCTTCCTCATGAGTCAGACAATGACGAATAATGCAGTTGAGTCCTCAATGATACAAAGTGTTATCGATGATAATACAATTTTTTTCTTGATGGCATATCCATTGATTCTCATCATGAGAAGCAGAGGGAGGAAACTTCAGAGTCTAAAGATACATAAGTATATATCCATACCAAGGGTAAAAATATGAAATAAGGAAGAGATCCTCATTTATCATCGATTATTTAGGAAAATTATTTCCACTCTCAATCAGAAGTTTCAATATTAACTCTTCAAGGACCAAAGATTTTTTGGAATTTGTCAAAAAAAATTCCAAATTGATTTCTTGAATAATAACGATCCACCGACCAATCTTCCCTCCAATGACCCATCATGTCAACACATACTAAAAAGTATTAATGACAACCATGAAGGTGGTATTACAGAGTAAAATATAATGACAAATCCTTTGGATAGTGTGGAAATCTACCAAATAAAGTTTCTCAACATGGGTATAGTTGAGTTATGGTCTGACTGAGCCTTTCTTGAGGTAGTATATAATGTGTTCCTGGAGCATATGATCTTCTTGACCAAGACCATACTGATAGTGGATTCTACTGTAGCTAAATACAACAAGAAATATTTTCCATAATTAGGAGGGTTGAGCAGAGGGAAAGACATCAAAGCACATTTCAATGCTTCAAAAGAGATGAGTCGCTTCATCCCAAAAGAATGGGACCCCTTTATTTAAAATATCCATGATCCCCTTAGTGATTTTTTCATAGTTAGCAATAAATCATTGTACAAAGTTATATTTTCCTTGGAGACTCGTAAGCCGAGGAATTGTGCACAAGGGAAGCAATTGAAATATTACCTCAACCTTAAGAGGATCGACCATGATCCCTTTTTTGGACTTGATAAATCCCAATAAACATCCTAATGTAACAAAAAAATTACACTTGTTTGGATTCAAGTGAATCTGGTAGTAGTGACACCTCTCAAAAATAAGTCAAAGGTGATCGAGATGATCATCTCTCTTGAAAAAATGTGATGCAATATCATTAAGATATGCTTAAACTATATGTTTGAGGCCATGTAAGGTGAACAACATGGCCCGCTGAAAAGTAGCTCCAACATTTTTTAGGCCAAAAGGCATTTTCATATATGAAAATATACCCCAAGTACATATAAAAGAAGTCTTATGTTGATCCTTGAGCTTGATATGAATTTGGTTGTACCTTGAGAAACCGTCCACAAAGGAAGAAAACTCACAACCCACACATTCATCGATAATATGATCAATGAATGGGGTAGGAAAGTTATCTTTCAGGCATGCCTTATTTAGATTGGGGAAATCCATTCACACTTGAATTATTCCTTGCTTTTTATTGACAAGAACAAGGTTTTACACACATTCCTTTAATTTAACTGGGTAGATGAAACCAACCTTAATAAATTTCTCTACTTCTGCTTTAATGGTCGCTATCTTTCAAGGGTTGACTAGGTGAATCTTCTTCCGAACAAGCTTAGCATTGTGATAGTTTCTAATTTTGTGTTCAACAATACGAGGGTCAATGCATGGTATTTCCTCATAAGACCAAGAAAAAACGTTGCAAAATTATTTAAATAAATCAGTATACACTTGGATATCCTCGAGGGAACAATCTTCTCCAATGAAGACATTTTCATTTGGAGATATCAATTACAACCATTTCATTTATATTCACCATGTTTCCTTCGACGTATACTCCATGAATTTACAACAGGGTGAGTGACATCTCCATTCATGGTCGAAGTAAAATCTCTTTCTTCCACTCTCCTAGGCTTGGGTAAAACGTACGATATGTGATGAAGATCATCCCAAGGTATTTTCAGACCCATCATTGTCTCTAAAATTGCCTTGTCAGAAGGTAAGACCAATTCCAAAGGATCATGTGAAGTAAGAGACTCTTGAGCCCAAATAGGCTCTAAAACATGATCTAGCTCTTGAAGGGGAGTTGGATCAGAGTTGGGTGAGGTTTTCTGAACAATATTCTATGTGACCTCAACTACAGATAATGGAATAGCCATGCCAGGAATCCTTACCTCTTCTATTGAAGCTGACAAGGAAGGTAAAGTCCACGAATCATCGAAATAATTCATTTGAAATGAAGTCACTTGGAGAATCACATCCTTAGGTGGATCAGGGATAGCCGAAATGAAATTAACATCATTCAAGGTGGTGGAAAGTTAAAATTTCCCATTAAATATGGAAACATTACAACACCTACATTGATAGTACCTTGTTGTGGGTTATCACTCATCATGAACGTGGATTCCCCTTATGAAGGGTCAGGGTGAGAGAAAGACAATTGATCAATGGTTACTGTCCTACCTTCACGAGGAAAGCATAGTACTTGAAAGATAGAGGATACAAATAATTTCATTGTGTAAGTCCAACTTCTACCTAGAAAAAGGTTGTATCCTAGAGGCGCTTCAACCTTGACACACACAATTTTACCCTCCAACTACACAAGGAAGGATGGGATTATCCCATGCAGTCGAAAATAATGGTCGTCAAATGTGGTTAACAAGGTAGGATATGGAGACAACTTGATTTGACCAATAGCCTTGCAACATGCCAATGATATAATGCAAGTTGATGCACCCTCGTCTACCATAATGCGAAAAATATTTTGTGTCAATGATTTCATGGCATATACCACTACTATCTAGAAGGAGACGTGGTAAGGAAAAAAAGGTTTAACATTGGAAGTGTAAAAAATGATAGATCCTGAGTTAGCTGGCTAAATAACACCTAAAATAGACAATAACATTTTTCTCTGCAAGGGGAAACTCTAGAGGACCTCCATAGCAGTCATCGCACAAGGGGTTTGCATAATATCTTCAATGACTAAGTAATTCTGAGCATCCCTTGCATTTGGATTATGAGAATATTTCTTAAAGGATCCTTTGGGGATGTGAGTGGTTATTTCTCCCATTGTATCCTCAATATGAAGAGGAGGAAATTGGTCATGAGATTCTTTTCCTTTATTAACAGATTTAGTTTTTCCGTAATCATGGGCTCTGGTCTGAAGATGAGAATCTGATCTCATCATGTATAAATTTGTGTATTCAGCATTGAAATTAAGTGTGGATGCACCCTGATTGTCCCCAGGAACAATTCTGGATGAGGAAGAATTATTCCCTTGAGGGAAAGGATTAGTTAACACGTCAGGTTATTTTTGTGTCAAAACCTTCTAGGCTTATTCAATTTGAGGGCATTGATGAGTCAAGTGGTCATTCACCAAAATCTTACATGGTAACTTAACCTTCTTATTTTCATTTTTCCCTTATCGACATTGTTCGCAACCCTTTTATCACTACCCCCCTTACCCTTCTTACCCTTTCCCTTTATTTCCCCTTGGATTGTTGGTTACCCTTGGGTTTTATCATCTAAATAGTGTGTACTTCTAACATGAGGGTGGCAGAGGCATCCGTACTAGAAATTTGGTTGGCTACAGTCTGTTGTAGTGACAATTGTTGCATTTGGTTGGACAAATGATCTGTAGGCTTGTTTTGTGCTAAGCCTACAATACCATTGGAATAAGGCCCAAAATTTGGTTTGGTGAAGTCAAAGGTTGACTGTGGTGTGTTAGGAGGAATCTTGTAAAGCATGTTGAACTACAAATATATCAATTCCAGCTGCTTACCCCTCATTGTACCTTCTTTTTAAGAGAACACTTTGGAATTTGCGATGTCTCTGGAAGTGCAAGGAACCAAATAGTTCAGGAACCACTCGAGAAACAATGTATGAGGGAACTTCTTAGATCATGCCTATTTTGGGGTGAAAATCCTATTTTGGAGTGTGTGCAATATGTGGAGGAAAAGAAGCATGCAAAATATGGAGGAAAAACAACATGCCAAAGATCGAGGAAAATAAGTGACACACATGAAAAAAAACCTATCCATGTTAGGGTTAAGGTTTTTGATATGAATGTAATAGATATGAGCCAATAGAGTAGTATAAATAAAGACCTAGGAGGTCTAGTAGAGGTTTTTAAAGGAGACAATGGTTTTGTTTGAATAAGCTAGAAAGAAAGTTTCTTAGGGTTAGGTTAGAGATTGTGTGACGCAACTCTACCACTCGACGGCATAGTGGCTCCACCAGGACCTTCTCTTTCTCCACAGCCCGAAGAGTCGACGCTCTTCCAACCCCCTCGGGAGTTCTTTACCCACAGTTACCTTTGGCGATCCTCCCTTCTTAGTATAACGAAGGATCGGTTCTCGCGGCTTCGCGAATTTCTCGATAGGGAGTTTGAATCTCGGATTCCAAGACCCGATACTTCTGGTCAACGTTGACCCTGTCTCTGTTTATCGGGATCTCGCGCTATCGCGACTCGCGACTCTATGCCACTGAATACTCAACCTCCAAGACCCGAAGTGCCAAGATGCCGACGACTCGAAATCTCGCAACCTCGCCCACTCGTCACTTCCGGGGTCAGACTTTGTGGCCTCCAAACCCCGAGATCCGATATCCCGAGATCACTTGTCACATCATCGAATCCCGACGTACATCATGCAAACGTCCCGGGATGTCGCGTTTCGCATCCTCGTGAGTTTTCCATATGAGAAACAAGAATCCTCCATCGCGAACCCCGATGCTCCTAACCTATAAGTCGCCCACAACCTTAGTGATTTCCCACGACGATTCAAGTCGTCGATTCTCTTCCTCTTGAAGAGTTTCTCTACTTCGCCACCTTCGTCCCGTGCAACTGAAAACAAGGGTGCGAATCCTTCTGAGCGTTGTTCCTCCGACTTCTCCTGAAAACTTTCCCGAACTCTCCCTGCGTCCAACCTCCAACGCTTTCCAGGGTTGGAGTCCTTCCGGACTCTGCACTGTCCCCGTCACAGGACTCCGACCTCTCTGTTCTCAGACTTGCTTCTGAGACTCCAATCCGACCTGCACTCACCTGCACGGCTTGAATAACTCAAAACGACTCTAAGTTAAAGAGAACCAAAGTTCAACTGCTTAGCCTCCTCAACGCACTCTATACGGAGGTATTCAACTGCGCTCAATGCAGGAATCTCCTGGCTTAAGCAGAGAAACGATTGAACTCGTTCTCTCAGGTACTCAGCCTCTAATTCTTCCACATAATCACGTACACAGCATACGAAAGAAGAATATAACCAGAAACAAAGATACTAAGGCACAATCCCAACAATACACAAAGGGTAACCACGTCCATAGGATGGGATTCAACTTCGTCACTCCTGGTAGACGAGAGTAAGAGTTCTCTTATTGAACCTCCTCTACGCACTCGATGCGGAAGAATTCAACTGCACTCGATGCAGGAATCTCCTGGTTCAATCAGTGGAATAAGCGAAGCTCATTCTCTCCTTTCCCCCAGATTTCTAATCTGCCATGAGATCATATATGCAACATATATAATAAAAGCATAACAAGAAGCAAGCATGCAATAGCATAAGGTTAACAGTATACAGAGAATAATCACCGCCATGAAATTGAATCAAATTCCTCTCTTAATTCAATATCTGTACATGGGGATTCTCCACCAGCTCTCTGTTTGTTCTCCTTCCTTCTCCTCAATGCTAATGCTAATACTGACTCTAATGCCAATAATACAAAGGAGGGTGTCTTTATCCCGTTTTCCCTCTCAAAAGCTAAATTGTCAAATCTAAAACTTAATGGTCCTATCTACCTGCACTAAATCTACCCTCTCTGCATTAAATCTAATAAGTGCCTCTGTTGTACAAGGACGAGAGCTTATCTGCTCGCGGTCTATTTCAGTATACAAGTAAGCCTAAATATGGAGGCTTTTATGTAAACGGCGACGCTCATAAAAATGGTCAAAACCGTGATGCTGTCGTCACCCTGCGGTCCTTTCCTTTCTCTAAATGCAGCCTCGTGTGACGAGGTGCGGATGCTCCTGCATCATTGTGGATCTCGGTGTGGTCTAGTCCGCCTCACAGATGGAACATATCATAGTTTTTTATTGTAATAATGGAGAATGTAATGCACATAACGTTGATTTTGAAGAATGATGAATAATAGAACAAAAGAGACAAATCTTTGTGGACGTATCCCTAGGAGGGGGTTGAACCATGGTAACTTTGTTGTTTTAATGTGTGTGAATGGTGAATTTCCTGCTTATGTTATTTATCTCAAAAGAACAAATGTCTATCTTAGATTATGACCGCATGCATGCATAAGTTTCCTTGATGAATGAATACTAGATCTAGATGAATGAATAAAGAATATGATGCATAAGGAAAAGAAATAGATCACATCCCCAATCCCTTCCTTGACTAGAGACATCTCAGTCTTCCAGTCCCCCATAAGTTATCTTAGGTGATGTTTCATTGTACATTCTCTTCATAGTGTTTCCTTTTGGTTTACCAGGAGGGATGATAGTTTGAGGGTTTTGTTTGAACCCTTTGAGATCAAAACCTAGGTCATCCCAAGCATCTGACAAATGGTTCCATTGTTGGTTGGAACTACATAGGATATATTGGAAGGGATCTCTTGAAGAACAACACAGAGAATGAAAACGTAGAAGGAAATGTACAGGCCATGGAATCAAATGAAGGTGGAGATTGAAATATGGTTAAGGGAAAAGGAACTTGAGTTTGAGTATAAGGACAATAAAAACCCTAGGTATACACCGCTCAAATATCTCGATAGATATGTGTTTAGAGAATTGCATGAATGATTTTTCTATGAATTTCCACATCTGTTATAGTACTGGTTATTGAGGTTGAAGGACAAGCATCCCATGAATCAGATAAGATATCTAGAGTGGCATCCTATGGAAATCGTGTAGTTGCAACAAGTCAATAATAAATTTACGCGCATAGTAGATTTTTGGTTAGATGGTATTATTGCATGTTTTATCACTGAGTTTGCAGTTGATACTATGAAGTCATACACTATTATAGAGAATGATTTTATAAAGGGACCCAGAGGTAGGTTCATAATATCACTATATAATTCCATCAAGATTTTATTATATGACAAAGGCATGATGACCATGGAATCAGACAACTAAACTTCATTGTGCACATGGGGGAAGGAGGGAAGAACTAAAAAAGAATCAGAGATATGGACATAGATAAGGATAAGGGGAAGAAGAAGGAGGACATGGACCCAATCATGATGGATGAGGACAAGACAAAGAAGATAATGAAAAAAAGATAGAATGATGCGTAATGGTAGACCTTATAAGTATAAGATGAATAACAAAAAGAGGGTCATAGTCAATAGAGAGGGCTTGGTGAGCAATGAAGAAGAGGTAGATGATATATATGTTGTGGAGCAGAATGAGGAAATCTTGCGTACAACATATAAAAGGAAAAAAAGAGGTCAAGGTTCAGGAATAGAAGGGAAAACTCCATTCTGGATCATAGCTAGTGTGGAACCTACAACCCCATGTGCGACTAATACACTTGAAGGAACAAAAGCTTTTAGAAAACCAATTTTTAGTAGAAGAGGTACAACAACTCACCAGACCAATAGTGGAAAATCAACTAGGGGTACAAGTTTAGGAAGTAGCAGTTAAATATATACACTGCACGTTGTTGTAGGAAAATCTCCCTGCAGACAGGTAGATCACCTCTAAGGCTTGACCTTAACCCTAGACAGAAAAATGCTTAACGTGGACACTGACTTCCCTTCAAATCTATCTAAACTAATACATGAGAAGGAAGGATAATAGAAGTACCTCTTTAATCGATGTTTGTCCCTGCACGCTCCAAGTTGTGCTCCAATCCTTTTTCTCCTCGCTGAGCTCTGTGGACAAAACAAGATACGACCACTTCCTACTCTATTGACATTAGCTGGAAAACAGATCTATCAATGAATGACAAGTTCATGTAACATCAGACACAAACTAGAAATAAACAGGCCAAGCGTGTCATATTAATGAGAATAACGACAGCAGAACTTACAATCATAGATGCGAATGCGACAACTTCGTCAAGTCCCCTTCATCTAACCCTTGCTCAAAAGATCCACAACCTGGTTGACAACAGCTTCACTGATCACTCTCCTTTGGCTAACTGTAAGTTTCCTCCAAGATCATAAGTTTCATATGTTCAATTCTTCCCCCTTTCCACCATCATAGAGCCTGTTTATATAGGTTAAGAGGGGCTTAACCTCTTGAGTTATCTTTATAACAAGTTGGGAACCTTCTCCTTAGGTCAGGGATCTCTTGATGAAACCAAGAATTCGAGCACAACTTCCTTATAATCTCGAAAGATATTTTCCTCATTCTCCTCAATGGGCTAACAACTGACCCAGAATAGGGAGCGCTCCCTTAGAAGGGGCATCAGAGCGTTGTAGCGCTCCTTGGTAAGCCTTGGGGAAGCGCCAGCGCTCTCAAGATGAGGAGCGCTCCTCCAAAAGGGGCTGGGGAGCGTTATAACGCTCCTTGAAGCATTATAGGGGAGAGCCAGCACTTCTGGAGCTGAAGTAGGGGAGCGTTCCCCCTCCAAACCTTTGTTTCAGGGTTCCTTTCAGGTGTCAAGAGTTGTTTTGCTCCAGTAAACCAGTTCTCCTCCTTCAAATCAATCATGTGAGATGTTATAAGTGCTTCCTTAGTGTCGTTATCGTGGCATTATGTCTGAAAATTGTTTACGACACGAGTGACCAACTTGCGACACTTGCGAAAGTTGTAAGGAATATGCGACACTTACGACGATTGATAGGGACTATGTGACACTTATCCAGTTGAGCAATTTTGACGTGTAACAGAATGCCCCCCAAAGTATGAAGTCAGAAGATATGAACTGATGACTGAAATACTTTGTAGACGTTCAAGCAAGGGTATAGACTTGGAGAACCTGACCGAAGTTGCACACAAACATCCAAAAAATATCATGACATATTTCAAAACCCAAGGCAGGCATACCTATGCTTGGATGATCGATATTTGTAAGGTATGGCCACCATAATATACACTGCGGATCCATAATTGTATTGATGAAAGGGTATAGCCACTGAATATACAATGTGGATCTATACTTTGATGACTCAGACTAATCGTAGCCATGAAAAATACACAGTGGATCTACGAGATGACAAGACATAGCCACGACCAATACAAAGTGGATCTATGTAACAATGTATGTGTTCTTTGTCCAAAAAAAACTCCTTCACAACCTGGGCAAAGTATATATCAAAGTGATTACTCAACCCAGGGTCTTCTTACCGATCCCAATATGGTACTAATATGACCATGTGAATAGATGTCTTGATGTCGAACATGGCAGAAACCACTTGATTACTGGTCAATGAGGTAAATTGTTAACAAGCGCGAGGGAGATCACCATTAATGCCAACGATTCCCAAGGTACCTTAGTACATTCCACCGAACGTGAATAGATGAGTTGAGGTCGAACATTCGAGGAATCATTCGATCAGAGGTCAATGATGTAAACCCACTGTCAAATGTGAGGAGGCCTGCCATTGAGGCATGCAGGTCCCAAAGTACTAATTAGTTTCTAAGTCTAATTCCCGGATAATGTTCTGAAGTCGATAGGAATAGACTCATAGAGGGAGGGCCTTGAGGTATCCCCCATCAACAACACGAAACGGACATGGAGATGTAATTGGCAAATCAAATGGACATGGACTGACACAGGTTCTGAGACAAGATATTTGGGATGGTTGACTCTCGAGGCAGATACTTCCCTTGAACACTGAGGTGCTACAGCAAAACATGACATGGACCAAAACTTATGCAATGGATGCGATGACTTGCGTCGGGTGACCCAAAGGAGTGAAAGGAAACTCAAAGATTGGCTCAGTGCAGAGGTTCAGTGGATTATGATATGAGTAGATGACAAAGTGTCGTGTTCAAGGGAGACTCTAAGACGTGCTGGATGATGTTCTCAAGAGACTGCTTGGATTGCTCCTTTCAATTTTTTCCCCCATCTAGATAGATGAGTACCTCTTTTTGATTTAATGAGCTCGAGGAGGATAACACATGCTCGATATAACTTACCTTCGGTAAGTTCCTCTTCCTTTGTTTAACGAACCCGAAGAAGTAAGGGTTCGGTCCCGTATGGGTCTGTCGATGTATGTTTTAATGAGTCCAAGGACAGAAAACTCGAAGGTTTTTTGGGATTATAGAGTTTGGAAAAACACTTGAAAGAGAAATATCTCAGTTCCTTTTTCGTACAGTAGTCCAACGAGACCGAAAAAGGGTTAAACTATCGCTCGAAAGACGCCCTTTCTGACCTTTTAACGAGGGTGAAAGGAAGCAAGATCACTCGACAATCTTTTCATATTTAGAGAGTCTGAAAAGGGTTCAAAGGAGACTCCAGGGGGGTTCCTTTTTCATGTGATCATATTCGTACAGGTCCGAAAAAGAGATAAAAGTTTACCCAGTTACGTTCTCATATTGTTGAGCTCGAGAATGAACTAAGACTATGCTCATAAATATGACAAGGTGAATGATTCATAAGAACTGCCAAGAAACCTGGGATGCCAGAAACTACAAACCATAGTTTAGTGAAGCCATTTACACCATGAGAGAAACCCAAAAAACAACCATACCTTATAAAAAATGAAATTCTATAAATAACAATTGATTTGGAAACTTATTTACCATTTCATTTGCAAGGATTTGTGGAGTGTTGGAGAATCCCAACTGGAGAAAATCTTGTTTTTCTCGCTGCCGGAGCTATGATTGATCATTTTGCACACCGGTTTAACCAAGTAGGTGTTCATCCTTTACTCTTTCAATTGAATGTCTTCAAATTGAGTTTCAATGCATCATTTATTTAAAACACAAAGCCCTAGGTCGCCCCTCTTTGAACCAAATCAACCTCTTTTTGGAAATTAATAAAATGAAGTAATTCTTTTACAAAAATGTGTTAGAGAAGGGTTGTCAGGATGTCTACATCCTTACAATCAATTGGACCGACCATTTTAGCAAAAGAAATTCATGAAAATTCCCCCCAATGGCCCACGCACCCCCTCAAGTCGTTTTTCACTTTTAACATGTTTTAATCATTATGTGGCAAATATTAAAGGGCATGGTGGTCAAAAAGAGTGATTGGTTGCTTTTAGATGACATGGGCATTTGATTTTATGTTTTAAAATGCTTTTTGAAAAATCGTCGAAATTACAAAAACGTGGGGAATAATGAAATTTTTTATTTTTTTGTTTTGTAGGCGTCTTCGGCAATCATGATTGAATGGAAAGAGAGGGAACACGAGATGGATGATTTAGACGCTCTATGGAGTCCTCGTACGCGGGCTGATTTGCGAACCTGTGGCTTGCTCAAGTTTTTCAAATTGCAAAAAATGAAAAGAGAGGTTCTACTGCTTGAGCACATGATTGGCCTTTGGGACGTTGCGGAACATGGATTCCATATTGGTACACAACTCCTAACCATTGAGTTGGAAGATGTGTACTTTTTGACCGGTCTCTCGAAAAGAGGGACCCTCATAGCTTTCACTGGGTAGAGGGTATTACCTGAGCAGGTGGATGTGTATTTGGCACGCCACTGCGTTCCAGGAGCAAGGTTGGTAGGGGGCAGGATCCCTATCAAGGATATACAAGATTTGTCGCTTCGATCTATATTATTTTCTATCACAAGCATGACTGGTAGAACTAGTGCTCATTTGGCATCGAGATCACAGGTGGCCTATGGTGTTCAGTGTTTAGAGCCAACACTGTTCAATTGGAGTGCAGCGTTCCTTCAGAATGTGAAGGAATAGATCTCACGGTGCAGGAATGGCCAAAAGCAGTTCGGCTATGGCTCGTTCTTAGTCTCATTTTTCTTAGAGCGCATCCCTCGGATGCAGCCTCAGATAGCACTGGCAGTACGACCAGTGGACGAGCCTTGGATGGAGAGGTGGACTAGTCTGTCTCCAAGGCTGGTTTCAGAGTCAGAGTTCCACTTTACTGGTGATTTCTTTGCCTGGTTGAGATGGAAGTACCTCTGGATAGAGGACTTCCCATACGCCGATGTAGACTTCCGTGGGATTATGGACTTGATTTTTCCCGTGGGGGAAGATTGGGACGAGTCAGGTAAGAGACTAAGTCGTACCTTGTCTAGTTTTATTTTTTAAGTTTTTGATGTATATGTATTTTTTGGGTATGTAAAAGAGTCTTATTAGATGTTTTGTTTCCAATTTCCAGACAAGGGAGTAGTGCACCCTGTTGATTTACCAGTACCAGGACGTCGTGGAGGTGCCCCAACTGCAGCAGATCCAATGGTACTAGTGGTGGGTCTCCGAGAGGTCGAAAGGAACCTCCAAGGCCTTACTATGGGCATCCCTCCTCTGTGGAGGGGGGATGTGCCTTTGCGTCTGCAGCGACACATTGTAGGAGTGCCAGAGAACATCAATTCTCTGTTGAGGCATGTAGTGCGTGCAGTAGTATGTTACTCACAACACAACATGGTGTGGGGATATTAGAGTCTCCCCATGATCATGTTTTTTGTATGCCTTGTCAGGCGATGTTGTATGGGTGGATGGACCCAATATTGTGCTCTTATACACACTTTTTGATGTAATGCAAACATTTATGTCATGCCATATATATATATATATACAGTTTCAAGTTTTTATGATGCCGATGATTTGTACATGATGATGTCTGTGATGTGTTTTAATTTACATGTAATGTACAATTTTTTTCTTTCCTTGAATCTTATCTGTGGGCTAAATACCGATCCATGATATAATTAGCTAATGAATATGAAACACTATTAAGTTCTCTCGGAATGTGTCTATATTCAATGTAATCGAACATTCGTTCAAGATGGCGAACTTGCAAGTGTAGACATAGCAGGATAGGACTACGGATAGCGTAGATGCGGTTGAGTTTATAAACCATGAGTTGGGAGTCTATGTAAATAATGATACAAGAGATACCTAGGGAGGAGGCTTGGGTTAGCAGTCCAATGACAGTGTGGTATTCTTCCATATTTTTGGTTGTTGGCCCTAAACAGATGCCTCCTGAGCTCACCACCTCGTCGAACTGATAAATAACCCATGTTGCCAAAGCAATGTTCCGGGTATGTCGGCTGGCGCCATCCGCGAACCCAAAAAAGATAGGAAATCCAGACGTCATTTGCGCATGAAAACACAGGCACAGTCATGAGTGGCAATGGTAAAGACTCGAGCACGCGAAAGAAAACACACACCAAACTAAAATACAATAATGTAAGTACATATGCTAGGTGATCTAGGCATAGTACTTTTTAAGGTAAATCTCATTTCGGGGCTCTCCTAGGGAAATTCCATCATGATCTACTAGTTCGTAAGCACCTCTGTGTAAAACATGCTTCAAGATGTAAGGACCGTGCCACATAGGTTCTAACTTTCCTGTTCCCAATTTATCGTGTGCTTGGACATAAACGAGGACTAAGTCTCCTTTTGCGAATGCTCGAGGTTGGATGAATTTTTCATATTGACTCTTAATTCATTTCTGATGTGCCTCATTAACGAGAGTAGCATCACGGCGTGTTTCGTCCAGCTTGGATAGATACAAGAATCATTCTTCTTCCGCAGAAGTATGGGGCAGGAGTTCTACTTTCAATTTGAGTGATGGAATTTCACACTCGATTGGTAGGATGGCCTCAATGCCATAGACCAACTGGAAAGG
>ML803833.1:25721-75720 GCA_009831015.1 Picea engelmannii | reverse complement strand
CCCTCTCATGTGAGGTTGGTTTTGACCAAGGTACATAGGATTTGAAGTGTTTTGAGAAGCATGTGTGAGCGGAGGATAACCGGATGGGTTTTGAGGGTTATGGGTTGGGTTGGGAATTTGTCCATAAGGAGGTTGTTGCGGAGCCTAAGAATTTTGTCCTGCCAGGAATTGTGGGTTTCCTGAGAAAGGAACGTTCCATGGATTAGGTGCGACAGTGACATTTTGTCCCGTGGAGGCATGCAGATTTCCTTGAAAAGGGACGCTCCATGGATTGGGTGCGACAGACACATTTTTCCCTTGTGGTTGATGGTGGAATCCGACTTGAGGTTTCCCCCCAGCATGAGGGTGCCCCCCGAATGAAATTTGTCCTCCGGTGGGAGGATACCCCCCAACATTAGGGTTCCCTCCGAATGGAATTTGTCCTCCGGAAGGGGAATGCCCCCTAGTTTGAGGTAGAGTTCCTGGGATCTGAAAGCTAGATGCCAATGGCTGACCAATGTTTCCGATCGGGTTAGGACCACCAAGGCCAGTCCCTCCGGGTTGTTGAATAGGTATGGAACTTCCCGCTACAATTTGAGTAGTGGTTTGGGCAGTGCTGGTAGAGGATGCGTTCAGTTCCCTAAATCCAAAAGGGAGATTAGGTCTTGGTGTTACAGGTGTGCCAATCGGGGCTTGATTAACTACCGCATTACCGACAAGGCTAGTCGGAATGTGTGGGGCCATTGTCGAATGGGCCATCTGGAGGGGAATAGTAGGCCTCGGGCCGACGAACGGTATGTTTGGACCAACGGTTGGTGTGGCTGTAAAAGTGGTAGTACCGGTGAAGTGATTTGGGGGTACAGTGTAGGAAAAAGATGCGTTGGCACCTTCTCTTGTTCCATAAATATCTCGCACCAAGCGTGGTGGACTCCGAACAATGTCTGCAGTCCAAAAAGGGTCACTGGCCAAAGGGTTCTGAGAAGACCCGGCCGGAATGTCAGAAGGGTTGATGACAACAAATTCTCCAGCAGAATTTAAGTGGAGGATCTGTCGTTCGTATCCCTCCAGAATGCGATAAGCTTCCGGGGATTCTGAGACAATTCAAAAATTCTCCAAAGGAATGGGAACTTCTTCCTGAGAAGTTGTAGCATTATGAACCTCGCTCTGTTGAGGAGATTCCTCCGTAGAATGAGGGGGTAAAGGGGTGTTTCCTTCCATATTTTCTGGAGGAGGTCCCTATAGCCTCCGCGAACGGCGTTGAGGGTCGATGTTGGCAGAAAAGAGTCGACGAAAGAAATCTATGGCGAACTAGTGAAAAGAAACAACACACGCTAAAAAATATAAGAATCACAACCAAGCAAACAAGACCTTCTTTTGATGACCGTACTAGTTGGCGATGAAATCCAATGTTGCATGATCAAGTCCAGAAGGGGTGGGGATAGGGTGGAACAGTTACAATGGAGAACTTCTTAACAGACTTACGCCTTGGTGCAAGCTTCCATGCAGTAATTGTGTATTTACCCTCCAAGGAGACCGAGTGAGTTTGACCAATGTCTGTTTCAGGTACAGTGAGACTTCCCATCACCATCACCTTGTGTAAGAACCTAAATATTATGGCCACTAAGGTTACCAATTCACAGTCATCCCCTGGGTGGGAACAATCGACAGTTCGATACGAACGTACGGGCAGGGTATCAAGCCCAAAACCAACTAAGAGGCTTCCACGCAGTAATTGTGGATTTACCTCAAAGTGATCCCCATAATACGATCCGATCACCACAATTAGTAAAACCACGGAGGGTTAGTCCCCGTAGCTTACCCGAATGCAACCTCGTGCGTAACCCCTGTGTGAGAGGGGGATCCCAGGCAGACTTATATGATAACTGGATTTGACTCTCCCTAACTCAGGATGCTACTGCTTGTTTTTAAAACTTTGGAGAGTTTTGCTCACAGCCTAATCCAAAGTACTACACCTATTCTACTGTTGTGAAAAATTTCTAGATAATTTTTAATTAGCGTTGATTTTTATGGTTGTTCTTTATGCAAAAGGGGTGCATGGAAGTGAAACAAATGGAATTATGACTTAGACCCAAAGAATGCATCGACCATGATAGGCAGTCATTTATTTTCGATGAACATCTAGTTAAGGGAGAGAGAGAGTTCTTTTACTAACAAGCACAACTACGGAATGCCCTCAAGCAATTCTTTTCTCAATCAAATCCTGATGTAATGCAAAACTTTTAAATTCCTTCTAATATGCTCAATCAATCATGAAGATATCTTTTATTGTTTGCATATGGATGATGATCAATACAACACAATGCTTATCTTTGCTAATTATCTTCTTGGTACGAATAAAAACCAAACTAGCATAAGCAAAAGTCACACAAACAATACACCCTTCGTAGCAATCAAAACGAAAAGCGAAAGAAAAGAAACAATCAAAGAAAGAAGAAAACTTCACACCCAAAAGCAAGATTTGAAGAACAATTGACCTTGACCGAAATCAAGACAAAGAGGTCTGTAGGCCTTTGATGACCTTCACCAGGGTTTGTACTCAGTTGATGAGGAAAGAAAAACAATGCATGGATTTCGAATTTCACTCAACAGGGAAAAACTCAATGAAAATGGTGAAGGAGACTACAAGATCCAATCAACAAGGTGTTTATTCTTCAGAAGACAGATGTCAAGGCTAAAAAGGGAAGAAAAGTTGACTCACTAGATCACCCAGCAGAAGACACACAGAGGCAAACCCTGAAAAAGGCAGTTCTGGAGGGTTTTTGGGCCAAAAAGAGGTTTGCGCTCTGTTGCCAATGGCAAGGAGTGTTATAGCGCTCTGTATAAAGCCTTCAAGAGTGTTGGCACTCTTTTAACACTAGGATAGGGGTGCCAGGGTCTAAAAGCCCCAGAAATGTCAAAAAATTTCAAAAATTGAGATTCAAGCTTGACAAGTATGCTGAGTGTGATAAGGTAAGGAGCCAATCAGCTCATGAAACTAATCAGAGAGGGGTGAACCAGGTCTGAAACAATCAAGGGACAGAAAAAGGTCAATGAGGAGAAAAATCCCAACAAGAGGTTTCGATTTTAGGCTATCTCCCCAGCGGAGTCGCCAGTTTCTGTTGTAGGAAAATCTCCCTGCGGATAGGTAGATCACCTCTAAGGCTTGACCTTAACCCTAGACAGAAAAATGCTTAACGTGGACACTAACTTCCTTTCAAATCTATCTAAACTAATACATGAGAAGGAAGGATAACAGAAGTACCTCTTTAATCGACGTTTGTCCCTGCACGCTCCGAGTTGCGCTCCAATCCTTTTGCTCCTCGCTGAGATCTGTGGACAAAACAAGATATGACCACTTCCTACTCTATTGACATTAGCTGGAAAATAGATATATCAATGAATGACAAGTTCATGTAACATCAGACAAAAACTAGAAAGAAACAGGCCAAGCGTGCCATATTAATGAGAATAACGACAACAGAACTTACAATTGTAGATGCGAATGCGACAGCTTCATCAAGTCCCCTTCGTCTAACCCTTGCTCGAAAGATCCACAAACTGGTTGATAGCAGCTTCACTGATCACTCTCCTTTGGCTGACTGTAAGTTTCCTCCAAGATCATAAGTTTCATATGTTCAATTCTTCCCCCTTTCCACCATCATAGAGCCTGTTTATATAGGTTAAGAGGGGCTTAACCTCTTGAGTTATCTTTAGAACAATTTGGGAACCTTCTCCTTAGGTCAGGGATCTCTTGATGAAACCAAGAATTCGAGCACAACTTCCTTCTAATCTCAAAAGATCTTTTCCTCATTCTCCTCAACGGGCTAACAACTAACCCAGAATAGGGAGCGCTCCCTTAGAAGGGGCATCAGAGCATTGTAGCGCTCCTTGGTAAGCCTTGGGGAAGCGCCAACGCTCTCAAGATGAGGAGCGCTCCTCCAAAATGGGCTGGGGAGCATTATAACGCTCCTTGAAGCATTATAGGGGAGCGCCAACGTTTCTGGAGCTGAAGTAGGGAAGCGTTCCCCCTCCAAACCTTTGTTTCAGGGTTCCTTTCATGTGTCAAGAGTTGTTTTGCTCTAGTAAACCAGTTCTCCTCCTTCAAATCAGTCGTGTGAGATGTTATAAGTTCTTCCTTAGTGTCGTTATCATGGCATTATGTCTGAACATCGTTTACGACACCAGTGACCAACTTGCGACACTTGCGAAAGTTGTAAGGAAGATGCGACACTTACGACGATTGATAGGGACAATGTGACACTTATCCATTTGAGCAATTTTGACGTGTAACACACGTAAGCAGTATTCAACAAATTTCAAAATGGTAGGAGTAGATCCCACTATCAAATTACCAGATTTTCATGGCGAGGTGTCAGAGGACCCTGAGAATAATTTATTCATATGTGAAAGGATATGGGAGGCCAAGTAGGTTACCAACAAGGATACAAAATTCACACAGTTGGATATAATATTTAGGGACCATGTACTAGACTGGTACATGATCCTTGATGTAAATAGTCAACAAGGAACAAGAGCACCAAATATTGTCATGGAGGTGAAACAGTTGTTGGTAAATGAATTTCAAAATCCAAGTTTAGAATACCATTACATGAAAAAATTGATTGAGATAAAGAAGAAACCATGTGATTATGTATGGGAGATTTATCAAAGGTTTAAACATCCAAAAGGTAAGTTAAAGTACTCTATTACTGACATGCAACATAGGCAGTTATTTTTGAACTCAATATTATCACACTTGAAGTATTCTTTGAGACAACAAAAGTTACAAACTTAGGAAGAGGCTCTGCAAGCATCCCTATAGATGGAAGAAAACTAGTATCAATAGACAGATCTAGCAATAGAAGAGTTGAAAGAAGATCTTAAGAACCTGACATTTCAGTTGAACCAGAATAAGGGAAAGGAGAAGAGAGAAGTTTTCGAGTGCACATTATGTAGGACAAAAAGACACCATAAGAATGAATTTCCAACCTTTGCACAGTACTTGGCCGCAGGGGTACCAAACCCATTTCCTACAAGAGGACCATGGTGTGAAATTTGTAAGACACGCGTACATGATCCATATCATTGTCCAATGATGTAAAAGTATAAAACAATGCCAAAAAGGTCTTACTACAATTCTTGTAAATCAGTGGGTCACGATGACAAGGACTGTATAATGTTGGAATTGATGAGAGAGAGAAATTAAGACAACTACACGGTGCAAGAAGAGATGATGATAGGATAAGCCACACCATAGTTCAATAATTTTCAACCACAATTCAATCTCGCACAAAACAATACAACAATGTGTCGTCGTAGTATAATAATGTGTAATATAACCAGATACCCAAGTATGATACACTACGTGTAGATAGAGGTGCAGGACGGGGTTGAGGAGGATTTGGACGAGGTAGAAAACTAATAGTCTACCATAATTGTAAAAAACTAGGACACTATGCATGGATTTTTCCCCTTCTTCATGTGACATGCGTGTATTGTTTCAAAGCAGACCACGAGATAGAATTTTGTCTGACATTATTGGGAAAAATATAGGAAAAAGGGAACCAGAATAATCAGAATGTCTAGTAGATTTCGATAGAAGCCATGGATGATGGGAATAACATCAACATAGTTACCCGAGGAGGATCTAAGATTGGAGTTGATGCAACAAAACATGATCCAACTCAACACCAGTGGGTTAATAAGAACATTGAGCCACAAAAAAATTTTGATGCGCAGAAAGAAAATGGGACGTTTAAGGAGGCCTGACAGGAGATTCTAAAAGAGAATATTGTGTCTACATAAATTGTGCAACAAACTCAGGATCAACCAATGTACAATATTCCACCCTCAATGGATCACACCAACAAAGCAAAATCGTCAGATAAAGGAAGTAACCTAAAGAATTTTTTGCAATCATGTGTAAATATATTAAATGATCCATCATCCATCAAGGTCTTATAAAATTTTCTAGAGAGATGCAAAACTGAAGTGGAAAGGAAGTTAGAAAAAAAGACAATTAATCATCTCCATACGAGAAGAAGAACAAGTAGGGAATTCAGGTTAAATGCCAACATTGGGGATTTCAATATGGGGGATGCCATAGTTGATTTAGGATCTGAAGTGAATGTCTTACCTAAGAAAACATCAAATGTATGGGGGAACCCACATTAGGATATTCAGCTGTCTAGTTTAAATTGGAAAATCAACATAGAGTGTTACCAATTGGAAGACTTAAAGGTGTGACAATAGACTTGGATGGAGTGCACACTGTGGTAGATTTTGAAGTTATAGAAATAGTAGATGACATAATACCCTACCCAACATTACTAGGATTGGACTAGGAATTTGATAACCAGGCTATGATAAACCTAAAGACATGAAAAATTACCTTTGAATTAGGCGAGTATAGAGTAATTTGACCATTAGATCCCTCAAAAGGAGAAAGGTTTGTAGAGGCGACATGTTTGGACTTGAAAGAAATAAATCAGCTATATAAGACTACCACGCGAGAAGAATATTATGTCAAGCTAACTGCATATGGGGTACTCAGCTGTAGAAGCATTACATCATGCACCTTAGACTCAGATATAGGTCTAGAAAACTAGAAGCATAGGTTACATGAAGTCTCCACAAGGAGGTGTGCAAGAATATAGTGCGTAATAAGGTGGGTCAGGAAAGAGGTAAGGGAACATCCCACTTTTCATGGTTTGAATGAACTAGAGGAATTTTTGAAAAAATATGAGGAAGAAGTCTTGGAAAATCAAAGGTTTTTAGCCCTGTATATTGCACTAAAGGAAACACCTACAAGATGGTGGGGCGCGCACAAGGAAACAATTCAATACTAGTATCAATATAAATGGTTAGTGCGAATTAGATTTGGCACATAACAAAGAAACAATACATGGCATAAATATGATGGGTGAGGAAGACCAACTGAGAAAAGAGAGAAATTCATAACACAGTGGAGACTGACACCACCAGAAGAATGGAATCATTACTTTATTCATACATTGGAAGGGATACTAGGGAATTGGTACATAGAACATGAACTACATAGATGCACTACAAAATGGATAGTATTACAATACAATTTTGTGGTAACTTTCTCATTTGAGCATGAGAACCCTAATATTGATTCAACCCTAAAGTTGATACAAGGAATGATATTTTTTGAGGAATATTAGAAATCATAATGGAATATCAACAACAAAATAGACAGTCAGTCAAAGACTTACTCTCATGTTATCATGTCATAGAGGAAGCACTAGAAGAATATTATCCACTCAAAATCCATATAAAAGAGATTGAAGGAGCAATAGAGGTGGAAGGACCATCATTGGAATCATATTCATTTGCTACACCAATTAAGGTCAATAAGGTAAAAATTGGGACAAAAGAAAACCTGAAAATGGAAAGCATTGGAGACTACTGGGATGAGAAGACACTAGAAGGATAGCATAATTATTGCGTGAATACAGTGAGTTGTTTCTAGCAACCTTTACAAAGATGAAAGGTATAGAAGGTGATCTATGTGAGATGAGGATATCCCTAAAACTAGATAGTAGACCTGCTAGACAGAGACCTTACAGATTGAATCTTGTGTATACAAAAAAAGTCAAAGAAGAACTTGATAGAATGCTAGAAGCTGGTATCATAGAGCCAGTGGAAGAATATGAATGGATTAGTTCCATGGTAGTCCAAGAAAATAAACAAGGGGGAATGACAATTTGTGTAGATCTAAGGAAATTGAATGATGATTGTTTACATTATCCTTTCCCTACCCCTATTATAGATGAGGTTTTAGAGAATGTGGGAGGACAAGAAGCATATTCCTTCATAGATGGGTTCTCAAGTTATCATCAGATTAAAATATCTCCAGAGGATAGGTATAAAACTACATTTTTTATATAATGGGGATCCTATCAGTATACATTTATGCCCTTTGGACTGAAGAATGCACCAAATAAATTTTCAAGGGTGGTAGTAGTTTCTTTTAAGGATTTCATACATAATATCTTACAAGTATATTTGGATGACTCAATTGTGTTTAGTCTATTGAAAAACCATATATAAGTATTAAGACTAATATTGGATTGGTGTAGGCAATTACATATCTCATTAAACATTAAGAAATGTATTTTCAGGGAACTGTTGACGGGCGAAATTGACCGTCCGTCAACTGAGAGACTGGAACCGGTCCGGGGTTGTCTAAATAACCCAAGCCGTTTGGAATGGACCACCCTGACGGGTTTAACGACTCTGTTGGTCATTCTAAGGTTCTAATAAAACCAAAGATAAAACTAATCTAAACTAACTAATCTAACTAAAACTAACTAAAACTAAATAAAACACAAACTAATCTACTATTTTAATTAAAACAAACTACTAAATAAATTAAACTAAAACTAAATATAAACTACTCTAACTATTCTATATACAAACTACTAATTACTATTACACTAACTCTAATAATCAATTGTCTAATTACTAATTGAATTACAACTTATTCACAGATGTACATTATCTACAACTTGCAGATTTGAATAAAATCTGTAAAACTCATTTTCCATCTGTCCTATGACAGAGAAAGGGTATTTCTTTTTTGATTTTATAATTTATAAACAAGAAATAAAACTTATTGAAATTAAACAATCTAATATACTAAACACACACATATATATCTAACTAAACTACTAATAATATACTAAACAAACATATGACTAACTGACCTGGAAACGCTCCAAATTTGTCATGTGTATGATGACTTCGAAGCTGGTTGGAGGAAGGAAACTCGCACCGGTTGATCTAGAAGCTTTTCATAAACGATAGGCTGCAATGCTCTTTGATTTGGTTTACAGGACAAACAAGACATAAAAAATCATAACAATTATATGATTTATAAATCTCTGCAATAAGGGAAACTTGTTATGCAAAAACTTATACTTAATAATTCAACTTATGAAGAAGAGAAATCTGTCATTCACAAACTGAATCAAGCAACTGCTATGTTTTTTATATACTAGGAGAAATCAGATATGGATGATAGTGATTAAATTATATCATTTGCAAAAAGATTAAGATAGCTAAAGTAGTCATTAACCAAATGCAAATAGATACATAAGAACATGAACAAAATATTGATATTATGAAAAGCTAAAGCTGTAGCAGAATATCAAATTTTGTCTCAGTCTGTATTAAAATTCCATATCCTTGTTCTCCCACGAATGAGGATCATGTTATTACAAAAAATAATGAGTATAAATAAGTCTTTCCACAGGGTAAAACCTCCCTGTGGATAATATCAAACTGTTTACATAATCTGGGAAGATATTCCCAAAATCAACTAAACTAGGAAACTAAAATGATATCATAATATTTCAAATATCCCCTAACTGCTCATCAAATCCAGTGCAATTTTGAATTGACCTGTAATAGACCAAAAATAACAAGTTAGAAAGACATTTTATTAGCAAAACAATAAAAATCTAATCCTACAGACTTAGCTACAAAATCATCTGATTCTGTAGCTAGTATAAAATAATATACATAACCAGAATTGAAATCAAATCAAATCTTTTTTAAAAGAATTAAATCCAATTATCTTCCAATGATCATTTAAAACGAATCACTCAAGATTCAAATGATTTTATCATTCAACATTAAACAGGATCAAAAGTGATTCAATCGAAAACGGGGGTAAGAATACTCTGTTTTTCTGTTACCATAAAATCGGGTCGAACAGTAACAAGACTGTTTCATATCAATTGAAATCAATAATGAGTCATATCGTATGTGATACGATCTAAGCCAACACAACCATTTTCCACTCGTTATATCTATAATGATGTAGCAAAAGATTCATATCGTTTAATCGAATACACAGATGTAAAGACTGTTTTGATTATGTGTAAACGAAATCATACGTAGCAGCATCAACCCAACCAAGTTTGTGATAGATTTCGATCATTGATCCTTGCACGGTCAACAGACAGGATCGATTAATTTTGATCACAATCTTAATAGAATCAACAGAAGTTATAATTGCAAACTAGGCAAATAATCTTGATTGGTATTGAACTAAATCAGTAATTTCAAACAGATCACAGCTGAGTTTACTATAGAAATAAATCATAAATATGGATATAGCCAATCTTCTTCTACGAATCAAATTCAAACAGAGTATCCATTGCAATCATGAATCCAACTGATAACATGGTCGAGCTAACGGTAAACCAATGCGAATTAACCGACTGGGTTTTTAGCATAGTCGTTATGAATTGAATCTATTCACGATTTGGGTGTATTTGTACAGAGTCATATTGAAAATGATCTGAATTGTATTCCTGTTGGTCGAAAGTCATATGGGACATAAAACCGTAACAATTGACCATATCAAAATTGTTGCTAATCACAGCGCATACATTAAAACGAAATCGAATCAAAATGTGATTGTGTTCAAAATTGAATATGAGAAATGGCTCCTGTCTAGAATAGATACAAACGAATTCAATTGAAAGTAGAGCATCCATTTTAACTAAATCAAACAAATCAAATCCACACCAAGATCAATCAAATCGATGAAAATCCAATAAAAGCTAAACTGGGAAAACGAACTTCCATTTAATCAAAGAAAAGCTATGTATAGAATGCATACAATGCAACAAAGCCAATCAATGCTGTAAACAGAACTATTCAAAACCGAATTTGAATTCGTTATATAAACAAGTGATAAAATACACCTGTGTGATGACGAAGGCTATTCAATTATGCCAACTTATAATTCACGACAGTTGTGGTTGATTCCACATTTTTAAACAAGATGGAGCATGTCGTCCTTTGTTTCTTATCAGTGGCTTGTAGCTTAGCCTTTTGACTAGTAAGCAGTGCAACCTGGTCCTCCAAAGAGTGAATTATTGACTGTATAATAGGAAAATCCAGATAATATCGCTCTAACCATGAACTGCATTGATCACAGGGTGATACTGTATGTTTAGACAGAGCAGGAGAGGGTTTGGATAAATGACTTGGGGCTTCACAAGGCAGCTTAATGCCTGGGTAGTTAGGGTCATCCTGTAGGCAAGGGGGTAGGTTTGTCACAAATTCATACGAGGTTTCGGCACACAAACCTCGCGAATAGGGGTATTCGCTAGCCAAGAAACGCTCTACTTCCGAGTCGGAGTCCTCACTCAAGATGATAGGTTTTGGATCGACAGGAGGTTTTGGCTTATTTATTTCCATTCGCGAAATTAAACATGCATTCTTCTTCCCTTTGGCGTTTGCAGTGAGATTTGCTTTGTGATTTTTTCCCATAGGCTTAGCAGTCTCAACACTCTTAGTCATAGTGTGGGGTGAGTCGATAGGTGAGTCGGCGAAGGGTTTAGGTAAAAGGACATTGTAGGGTACTCGGAGTACAGCCTTATCCTCGTTCACCACAGGTTTGTCAACTTGTGGAGGTTTCAAATCCTCAAAATCATTCTGAGAAAGTAAATTGCTCCAAAAATCTCTGGATAGACCCAAATGATAGACGACAACAAGCTTAACCAGCCCATAATGAAAAAGGCTACTATCAGCCTGATTTCTTTTGTACTTCTTTGACATTTTAAACAGGCTTCTATGCAAATAATAGGGCATATTGAACTAATAACCCATAAAAACCATAAGAAAACGAAGGTGGTGTAAGAAAGCAAACCCGTATCGACCTTCACAGGTGATAAACTGTTTGATTATCATCAATAAATCATGCCAACGTTGTTTAAGCATAGTTACTGGCAAACCTTTATCACAGGAGGTAATTTTACGCGACTGGAAGAGGAGTGTCCAAGGGACCTCCTCTACTTTGCAATTCTTGTACCATCGTTGTCCAGAGGCAGGAAAACTCGTAGCAAGAATGATAAATTGTTCATCAATTTCCAATTGAACATCGTCGACCTTGGCTCGACAGCCATCAAAGGTTAAAGAAAATTGTCGAGCTACGCAGAGGTTAAAACCCTCGAATTTTTGTATAAATGGAAGCCACCCATTTTCCTTGAGGTCACTATGGGCACTGTCAAACATCAATAGCGCCTGGCTCCCATTGGGTTCAGCTCATACGACTGGGGCCATGGTGCGAGCACATGGTAAGGGTTTGGTTCGAATTCACCAACGAACAGGAGCAGAGTCATTCGGTCTAACAACAATGAACGATCAAAGGGGAGAGAATTAATGTGCGCATGCGAGGGTAGTGGAGTTATTCACCGCCATGCACAATAGTTATGGTAAAGTACAACTACCAAGTTCTACCTATGTTCAAACAATCATAGCATAGTTCAAAACCATATTGTTTGGCCAACCAAAGAATCAAACGGTGAGTGTTATGCCAACGCGCCAAATCAACTATAGTTTTTCAAACCATTGACATTCAAGTGAAACCAAACCCAAACGTTAACATGCGCCAATGTATAAATCAAAAGTTTTAAACCATTGTG
This sequence comes from Picea engelmannii, assembly GCA_009831015.1. NCBI lineage: Eukaryota > Viridiplantae > Streptophyta > Pinopsida > Pinales > Pinaceae > Picea > Picea engelmannii. The sequence goes on along the minus strand of ML803833.1, from coordinate 63,274 downwards.
CCAATCGATACTCATAAAATTTACAAGCCAAGAGCCATAAAAAGATTATCATAAGGATCACATCATATATAAAAACAAAAATAAATCATGACCCCTATGCAATTCAATGACTAGGAAAGTCACAAAAATATAAATCTATATGCTCAATGCCTCACCAGTTTAATAAAATCAAGTTATGCAATCAATATAGGAATGTCCAAATAGGCATAGTTCCAAAATCCTTTCAGCCACATAACGATAAACCAAATATAAGTGCCATAGAAAATATCAATAAAAGGATGACAACAATTCAGATAGTGATCGAAATGTGACCTCGAAAGGAGAAGTTTTCACGCTTACAGTCGTGAAAACTTAAAAGGAGACCAATTTGCAAGTGTCGCAAGAAATGAAAATATCGGCTATTTGAAAGATGCGACGACAATTTGAAGTTCAGAAGACATAGGTGTAGGCAGCTTATAGGATAATAGAAAAATTGAATTGGCTGCCAACAATGGTGACACACTGGCAGAAACAATTATCTCTATCAAAAGAAACAAACTCAGATTAGGACAACAAAGAAAATTTCAACTCAAAAACAACAACCAGAAAATCGTACAAACGTCATCATTAATCATTTTTTTCAGCAGTGTTTTAAAAGATGAAAACCAATAACAGTCTTAAGATCAGCAAGTCACGATATTAAAGATAAAATATTTGATACTGTTGGCATGGCCACTACTGCCAGCAGGCGTCCATAGCCTCGACAGGGTTGCCATTTAACCCACTCTGACATCTGTATCCTGTCAAGAAGTTATGGATCAGAATAAAAGACATTAAAGAGGTTTCTCATATTTTTTAACAGATTTTCATGTACCTGACATTGCTTCGCTGCCAGCAGGCCTGTTCAGTACCCCGACGAAGTTGTCTTGGTGCCATGCATGCATTTACCTGCTGCCAGCAGACTTATTCAGTATCCTAGCGGGTTTACAAGAACTTCCCACATCTCTTATTCATAATTTTATTTTGTTTTTCTTTTGAAGATATATGGCTGAGCGGGGTGACGATGAAAGTCTTGATATTTTAACATATTTTTTGACCTCATCATAATTTGTTAGCACTGTCCTTTATTCAGTTCCATAAATGTTTAAAAAAAACAACTTCCTACGACAGGGAGACATCTTTTGAGTCATTCCTTTACGAAAAAGGGACAGCGTAAAAAGATAATAGGTGATCATGACAAACTTTGCTCAGAGATTGAAATCAGTAAACTTCTTTCAAACAACAAAATTTTCCAACACATATATCATTTTCAAAGATATACCATTGATGTTTGCATGAATTTTCAGAAGTTATTTCAGCGAAGAAATTTTCTATCATCTTTGTCTGAATAGTTCAGTGTACAGGTATGTGCATGTTTGAAAACACAAACTGATCAATCAAATCAAAACCAAAATAGAAAACAAAATGCAAAGAAAACAAAAATGAAATATTTACATAATATACAAGGGTAGTTGTCAAGCAAAGTATCTCTTCAGGGCTTGGCCATTCACCAGATAGGTGTCAAGCTGCCCTTCAAGATTCTGTAATTGAAAGGAACTAGGACCCAACTTTTCAGCAATTAAAAATGGCCCAAGCCATAAATTTTGAAACTTGTTGTGCTCACCCTTTCCTTCGTGTGGTTTGTCCCACTTTAAGACGAGATCACCTACTTCAAAATTCCTATCAGAAGCAGAATTAGAATCGAACCATCTTTTAATCAATTGTTGATGTTGATCTAAGTTATGCTTGGCTTGGGCTCTTACTTCTTCTAACTTCATCAAAGCTTTAATTTGGTTTTCTAAAGGGGGACAATCTTCTTCTTGGACTTTTTGTGACAATTGAAGCGACGGAAGAAGAATGTGAGGTGGAAGAATGGCTTCTCTGCCATAAATGAGAAAAAAGGAGGAGTTACCTATAGCGGCTTTGGGTGTCACCCTATCATCCCATAGTGCGTTCAGCAGTGCATTGTGCCAGTTCTTGTGATTTTCAGCCACGGTTCTCTTGATAATTTTGATCAAGTTCTTGTTGGTTGATTCTGCTAAGTCGTTGCCCTGGGGGTAATAACTAGCAGAATACTTCATCTTTATTCCTTTCTCCAAAGTGAAATCACTCATCTCAAGTGAAGAAAAGTATGAAGCATTTTCAAAGACTAGACAATCAGGGATACCGAAATGAGTGATAATATTCGAGTTCAGAAAATCAATCACCTTACTTATGTTAACAGTTCTTAGCGCAACAACTTTGGACCATCGAGTAAAGTAGTCTGTGGCTGTCAGAATATACTTGTGCTGTTGCGAGGATGGAGGGTTAACAGGACCTATGATATCAAGGCCCCATTGATGGAAAGGAGAATCCACTGAGACGGGTTGCAAGGGAAAGGACGGTTTTTGTAACCGCCCTGATGCTTTCTGACAAATGATACATTTACGACACAAGGCATGGGCATCCCTAAAAATCGTGGGCCAGTAGTAACTGAATCTTAAAACCTTATGAGCAGTGGTGTCACCACTGAAGTCACCACCAGCTTCTCCTGCATGCAACTCAAGCAAGACTCTTTCTGCTTCATCTTTTTCGAGGCAGCGCATGAGTACACCATCAAAATTTTGATGAAATAGTATACCGTTAACTAGATGAAAGGAGGTGGACTTTAGTCTCAACGCTCTTCTCTTGGTAGGGTCAAGGTGACGGGGTGTTGATCCATGTTTAAGACATAATCTAATATCGTCATACCAAGGGGTTACGAGGTTTTGTGCGCAACAAATCAAACTTTGATCGCGTTGTTCTAGGTTTGACGTATCACTATCTTCTTGCTGTCCTGTTTCCGAATCAACAACCAACTTACACAACCCTTGGCCTCTTACGATCTGATCTGGGGTGATTTCGAAGTCATACTCCTGCAAGGAGGTGACCCAGTTGGATCTCTTCTCTCCTAACTCCTTCTGCACTAACAAGTTCCTTACGGTAGGGTAGGGGACAATAACTTTCGTCCTTGACTTCAAAAGATAGGACCGGAAATGCTTAACTTCTTTGAAAACAGCGTAGGCTTGATGATAGACCACTGGGTAGTTAAGTTCAACACCTTTGAAAGCAGATCTCATAAAGGCGATGGGTACTTCATTGTTCTCAGAATTCTTCTGAGTTAGGACTGCGACATAGGAACGATCAGAGGCAAAAGTATAGAGTTTAAAATCTTGAGAGAAGTCAGGGCTCATGAGAGACAGAGCGTTGATTATGGCCTTCTTTATGGAATTAAAAGCTTGGTTTTCTGTGGGTCCCCGGTGATATTGAGTGTCTTTCTTAATCAGGTTCTGAAGAGGCCTAACCATTTCGGAGAAGATGGGGACAAATCTTCTCACGAAGTTAATCTGGCCTAGGAAAGACTGCATAGATTTCTTGGATGTAGGTGGGGGAAGTTTAGCGATGACTTGAGTCCTCTTGGGGTCAATAATCATCCCATCACTAGACACAATGAATCCTAGTAGTTTACCCTGTTCTACTGCAAAGATGGACTTTTTGGGGTTTAAGGAGATGTCATATTTACGACATCATAGCAGAACGACTCGTAAGTGAGCTAGATGATCGTATTTGTTTTTAGAGTAAACGGTCACATCATCTAAGTAAACTACAACAGAGTGATTGATTAATCCTCGAAAAGCAATGTCCATTGCTCTCTGAAAGGTAGCACCAACGTTAATCAATCCAAAGGGAATTTTGCGATAAGCATAAGTGCCCCACGGAGTACGAAAGGTAGTTTTTAGTTGGTCTGGCGGAGACATCAAGACTTGGTTGTATCCAGAGAAACCATCCAGTAAGGATAGACTCTTGGAACTAGATACTTGTTGAAGGATCTGTTCCATGGGAGGGACAGGATAGTTGTCTTTGTCAGACGCTCTATTGAGGTTTCAGAAATCGACAGAAAGTTGAATTTCCTCATTTTTCTTCCGAACTGGGACAAGGTTGGACATCCATTGAGTGTTCCTAACAGGAAAAAATATTTTAGCACCTAGGAGTTTATTCAATTCTTTTTGAATGATCGGTTCAAGTTTAGGATGCATTTTCCTCAATTTCTGTTGGAAGGGTAAAGTTTGGGGCTTCATCGGGATGACATGTTGTATAATATTATGATCGAACGTTTTGAGATCATCGTATGTCCATGCAAAGACATCCTTAAATTCTTTAAACAATTTAACAAAAGCATCTTTTTCTTGTCTAGAACATCCCAATCCTAGATTAATACACTGAGGATTTTCACTAGTTCCTAAATTGACTTTTTCATAAGACAACGAGGAACTATTAGTTTTACAATTGACCGTCTTTTTAAATTTATCTTCAAAATCATAAAACTTTTCTAATCTAACTATGGATTTGGGTATGAAATTTACCATGTCCAATAGAGCTTCAAAAGATTTCGGATTAGGTATTACCGTAAAGTCGTGCAAATTGTCGTCGTGCGTGTGTTCATCTATCACTGCGCCTTGAAAGGTTTCTTCCATGTGCAGAAAGTTAATGATTTGTTGATCATTGTCAAATACTCTCCAGTTTGTGATATTGTCAGGAACAGATGGTCGAAACAATAGCTCGACTGAGCATGCATTTGGGGACAAAACCTCTGCAGGAAGAAGTTTAGAGGCTACATTAGCTAGTAGATCTGGTTCAACATTATTTAGTCTAGGAATGGAATTTATATTGAAAGAAAAAAATTTGTTCATTAAACTCCATACCTCAGACTGGTAACTTTTGAGATGCGGGGAAAGACAGTGTATAGAATCTCTTACCTGTCTAACCACTATTTCTGAGTCACCAAATACAACCAGATTTTGAATGTTCATATCCAAGGCTTTTCTGAGACCTTTCAATAAAGCCTCATATTCTGCAGTATTGTTAGTACATTCAAATTCTAGTCTGCAAGCCATTAATGTCTTGTTACCTTCTGGATCGATAATGATGCAGCCTGCACCAGCTCCTTCTTTAGACTTAGAACCGTCAAAATACAGAGACCAAATTTGGTTTCCATCGGGCTCATGGGACTGTTGCATAGAAGTTGTTGGTTGCATATATGCTACGATCTCGGACTGCTGTTATGGATTGTTGATAGGTGAAACCTCAGCCATGAAATTTCTGAAGAAGGTGTCCATCCCTTGGACTTCGGGTGAATTAGCAAGAGGTGTATATGGTTCGTTGGGATCGTTCAAATCTGTGACCGTGAACTTGAGGTAACGCTCACGATTCACCCTGATCTTGTTGGGATTACTATTCTCTGGAAGCCATAAGTGAGACCAGTTCATTGCGAAGTAACCATGCAGCTGCTCTGACCAGTCTTTGCTAAAAAACAAACCATACACTTTTGGAATATCCACCACAATTATATCAATAACCTGATGAACCTTTGGGTTAGACGATAATCTAATCAATACATTTTTTAGTTCGCCTATAACTTTAACATTTGTTCGATCAAGTTGTATGATTTTCAAAGTAGATGGTTCCACTTCAGCGTTAATCTTTTGGCAGACATACCAAGGCATCACATTAGATGATGCTCCTGAGTCGACCATACAATTATGCACATTTCTGTTGAAAATTTCGAAAGTTAAAAGAAAAGGAGGTACATTCTTGCGAGTACTAAGAGTAGTAGCTTGTGGTTTCTTGCTCGCAATTTCTAATGCTACTTTATCTACTTTATTTACATTATTTACAGGGGTTACAGGAAGGCTTCCTTTATCTTGAGAATCAAGATTATTTTTAGTGGAAGTCTTCTGCGAGACTTTGATTTGCACAACCTTGTTACCATTTAAGTTACCATTCTTACCGTTCTCTGAAATATTTTGCAACATTTTCTGTAACAAAAAAGGAAACTTCAACAACTCATAAATAGAAATGTTAGCCCTTAATTTTTTAAGATCTTCAACAACATCATAATCTAATTTAGGGATGACATTACTCTGTTTAGTTTCTGCCGATTTAGATGGCTTTGGAGGTGAAGTTGTAGTGTTCTCAGTAGAAGGCTTGTTTGTTGTCTTACTCCTAGTGTTATAAGGGTGAACAGTCTCGAAGTTTGCTTGAAAGATACTATCCGAGAAGTGTCCAAAAATGTTTGGAGAAGACTCTTCTTCTTGAACTATCTCTGGTTTTGCTTCCTCCTGGGGGATCTCGGGAGGCATCAAGTTATCTTGGTCTTCTAGAATTGTTTGAAGAGCACATTGCAAACTTTCTAGATTTAAGCCTTCAGGAGTTGGGTTAGGTCGATTGGTAGGAAAGGGCTTTCGGAAAAGAGGTTTGTAGGGTCCTTTACTCAAGGAAGCTTCTTCAGTTGACCTTTTTAAATCTATAACTTGATTAGACAGTTTTTGAACAACTGTAGTTAGGTTTTCCAAATCAGATTTTTCAGGTTGTGTTTTACTTTGACTAGGTCTGGTGAGAATTTCAATCTTCTTTTTGAAAGAAGAACTAGTTTCAGTTTCGTTGCTAGAAGAGTCCTCAAGACTAAGTATGTCTTTTTCAATATGAGTAGCCTCCTCGAAGGCTTCTAACAACGTGGCCTTTTTAGATTGTTTAACCCAAATAGCTATACTTTGATGTAAACCTTTAGAGTAATAAGCTATTACAAGACTCTCAACAGGCATGGAATCTGCAGAGATTTGATTTTTAAGTGTTAAGAATCTTTGATTAAAATCTTTAACTTTTTCTTTTGGGTTTATTTTTAAGCTTGAAAGATCCATGACTAAAACTTCCAGAGGTTTACCATCTCCAATTTTTTCCAAAAAGCATGACTCAAACTTTTCCCAAGACACGACGGTATGGGGCTGTTGGGCAAAGTACCAAGTGGATGCATTACCCTCAAAAGTATAAGGGAACAACCTACAGACAACATCTTCATGTTCAACATTGCGGAGTCTAATGGCTAACATAAATTTTTTGATATGATCTTTAGCTATTTGTTTTGAATCAGGGTCAAACTTGGGAAGCCATTTCTCCGGGTTCTTGGGTAAAGGGTACTGGGCTCCAGGTACAGCTATAGCATCATGGTCCAATCAGGGTCTAGCAGGGTTGTTCTGATTTTCCATTGGGGTAGTGGGTGTGGAAGGATGAGAAGGTGAGTTTTCTTCTTCTGATGAGGAATCCCCTCGATAAGAGGAGGGAGATGAGGGAGGTGGTGAAGGAGGTATCCCAGATCCTCCTACAGTAGCATTTGTGATTGGATCTGTAGGATTCACAGTGAGGTTAGTGTCACCTAATTGTTCTCTGATATCATAGAAGTCCAAAGGTTGACCCCACGGACGGTTTGGTTGCCTAAGAATAGCTAAGGCACTATGTGTTTTAATAATATATTGACGAACGATCTCTTGGAATTCACCACCTGTAGGATTAGGGGTTGCTGGGTCAATTGTGATCTGTGGATCATCGGTTGAAGTAGTTGTTGTTTGAGGGGGAATATTATCGTTTGAACAGCTTCTAGTCACTATAGGTGTGTGATTAGGTGGTGGAGGAGTCTTGCGACCGCCTCGTGCCATTAATTAAGTTCAGGCCCTCCTTCTAGCGCCATTTGTTGACGGGCAAAATTGACCGTCCATCAACTGAGAGAGTGGAACCGGTCCGGGGTTGTCTAAATAACCCAAGCCATTTGGAATGGACCACCCTGACGGGTTTAACGGCTCCGTTGGCCATTCTAAGATTCTAAGAAAACCAAAGAGAAAACTAATCTAAACTAACTAATCTAACTAAAACTAAATAAAACAAACTAACTAAAACTAACTAAACACAAACTAATCTACTATTCTAATTAAAACAAACTACTAAATAAATTAAACTAAAACTAAATATAAACTACTCTAACTATTCTATATACAAACTACTAATTACTATTACACTAAATCTAATAATCAATTGTCTAATTACTAATTGAATTACAGCTTATTCACAAATGTACATTATCTACAACTTGCAGATTTGAATAAAATCTGTAAAACTCATTTGCCATCTGTCCTATGATAGAGAAAGGGTATTTTTTTTTTTTTTTTTATAATTTATAAACTAGAAATAAAACTTACTGAAATTAAACAATCTAATATACTAAACACACACATATATATCTAACTAAACTGCTAATAATATACTAAACAAACATATGACTAACTGACCTAGAAACGCTCCAAATTTGTCCTATGTATGATGACTTCGAAGCTGGTCGGAGGAAGGAAACTCGCACCGGTTGATCCAGAAGATTTTCATAAAGGATAGGCTACAATGCTCTTTGAGTTGGTTTACAAGACAAACAAGACATAAAAAATCATAACAATTATATGATTTATAAATCTCTGTAATAAGGGAAACCTGTTATGCAAAAACTTATCCTTAATAATTCAACTTATGAACAAGAGAAATTTGTCATTCGCAAACTGAATCAAGCAACTGCTATGTTTTTTATATACTAGGAGAAATCAGATATGGATTATAGTGATTAAATTATATCATTTGAAAAAAGATTAAGATAGCTAAAGTAGTCATTAACCAAATGCAAATAGATACACAAGAACATGAACAAAATATTGATATTATGAAAAGCTAAAGCTGTAGCAGAATATCAAATTTTGTCTCAGTCTGTATTAAAATTCCATATCCTTGTTCTCCCATGAATGAGGATCATGTTATTACAAAAAATAATGAGTATAATTAAGTCTTTCCACAGGGTAAAACCTCCCTGTGGATAATATCAAACTGTTTACATAATTTGGGAAGATATTCCCAAAATCAACTAAACTAGGAAACTAAAATGATATCAGAATATTTCAAATATCCCCTAACTGCTCATCAAATCTAGTGCAATTTTGAATTGACCTGTAATAGACCAAAAATAACAAGTTAGAAAGATATTTTATTAGCAAAACAATAAAAATCTAATCCTACAGACTTAGCTACAAAATCATCTGATTCTGTAGCTTGTCTAAAATAATATATAGAATCAGAATTGAAATCAAATCAAATCTTTTTTAAAAGAATTAAATCCAATTATCTTCCAATGATCATTTAAAACGAATCACTCAAGATTCAAATGATTTTATCATTCAACATTAAACAGGATCAAAAGTGATTCAATCGAAAACAGGGGTAAGAACACTCTGTTTTTCTGTTACCATAAAATTGGGTCGAACAGTAACAAGATTGTTTCATATCAATTGAAATCAATAATGAGTCATATCGTATGTGATATGATCTAATCCAACAAAACCATTTTCCACTCGTTATAGCTATAATGATGTAGAAAAATATTCATATCATTTAATCGAATACACAAATGTAAAGACTGTTTTGATTATGTGTAAACGAAATCATACGTAGCAGCATCAACCCAACCAAATTTGTGATAGATTTCGATCATTGTTCCTTGCATAGTCAACAAACAATATCGATTAATTTTGATCGCAATATTAATAGAATCAACATAAGTTATAATTGCAAACTGGGTGAATAATCTTGATTGGTATTGAACTAAATCAGTAATTTCAAACATATCACAAGTGAGTTTAATATAGAAATAAATCGTAAATCTGGATATAGCCAATCTCGTTCTACGAATCAAATTCAAACAGAGTATCCATTGCAATCACGAATCCAACTGATAAGATGGTCGAGCTAACGGTAAACCAATGCGAATTAATCGGCTGGGTTTTTAGCATAGTCGTTCTGAATTGAATCTATTCACGATTTGGGTGTATTTGTACAGATTCATATTGAAAATGATTTTAATTGTATTCTTGTTGGTCGAAAGTCATATGGGACATAAAACTGTAACAATTGACCATATCAAAATTGTTGCTAATCATAGCGCATACATTAAAATGAAATCAAATCGAAATGTGATTGTGTTCAAAATTGAATATGAGAAATGGCTCCTGTCTAGAATAGATACAAACGACTTCAATTAACAGTAGAGCATCCATTTTAACTAAATCAAACAAATCAAATCCACACCAAGATCAATCAAATCGACTTAAATCCAATAAAAGCTAAACTGGGAAAACGAACTTCCATTTAATCAAAGCAAAGCTATGTATAGAATGCATACAATGCAACAAAGCCAATCAATGTTGTAAACAGAACTATTCAAAACTGAATTTGCATTCGTTATATAAACAAGTGATAAAATATACCTGTGTGATGACGAAGGCTGTTCAATTATGCCAACTTAGAATTCACGATAGTTGTGGCTGATTCCACATTTTTAAATAAGATGGAGCCTGTCGTCCTTTGTTTCTTATCAGTGGCTTGTAGCTTAGCCTTTTAACTAGTAAGCAGTGCAACCTGGTCCTCCAAAGAGTGAATTCTTGACTGTAGAATAGGAACATCCATGTAATATCGCTCTAACCATGAACTGCATTGATCACAGGGTGACACTGTAGGTTTAGACAGAGCAGGAGAGGGTTTGGATAAATGATCGGGGGCTTCACAAGGCAGCTTAATGCTTGGGTAGTTAGGTTCATCCTGTAGGCAAGGGGGTAGGTTTGTCACAAAGTCATACGAGGGTTCGGCACAAAAACCTCGCGAATAGGGGTATTCGCTAGCCAAGAAACGCTCTACTTCCGAGTTGGAGTCCTCACTCAACATGATAGGGTTTGGATCGACAAGAGGTTTTGTCTTATTTCTTTCCATTCACGAAATTAAACGTGCATTCTTCTTCCCTTTGGCGTTTGCAGTGAGATTTGCTTTGTGATTTTTGCCCATAGGCTTAACAGTCTCAACACTCTTAGTCACAGTGTGGGGTGAGTCGATAGGTGAGTCGGCCAAGGGTTTAGGTAGAAGGACATTGTAGGGTACTCGGGGTACAGCCTTGTCCTCGCTCACCACAGGTTTGTCAACCTGTGGAGGGTTCGAATCCTCAAAATCATTTCGAGCAAGGAAATTTCTCCAAAAATCTCCGCATAGACCCAAATGACAGACAACAACAAGCTTAACCAGCCCATAATGAAAAAGGCTACTATCAGCCTGATTTCTTTCGTACTTATTTGACATTTTAAACAGGCTTCTATGCAAATAATAGGGCATATTGAATTGATAACCCATAAAAACCATAAGAAAACGAAGTTGGTGTAAGAAAACAAACCCGTACCGACCTTCGCAGGTGATAAACTGTTTGATTATCATCAATAAATCATGCTAACGCTGTTTAAGCATAGTTACTGGCAAACCTTTATCACAAGAGGTGATTTTACGCGACTGGAAGAGCAGTGTCCAAGGGACCTCCTCTACTTTGCAATTCTTGGACCATCGTTGTCCAGAGGCAGGCAAACCCATAGCAACACTAATAAACTGTTCATCAATTTCCAATTGAACATCGTCGACCATGGCTCGACAACCATCAAAGGTTAAAGAAAATTGTCGAGCTACGCAGAGGTTAAAACCCTCGAATTTTTGTATAAATGGAAGCCACCCATTTTCCTCGAGGTCACTACGGACACTGTCAAACATCAACAGGGCCTGGCTCCCATTAGGTTCAGCTCAGATGACTGGGGCCATGGTGCGAGCACATGGTAAGGGTTTGGTTCAAATTCACCAACGCACAGGAGCAGAGTCATTCAGTCTAACAACAATGAACGATCAAAGGGGAGAGCATTAATGTGCGCATGCGAGGGTGGTGGAGTTATTCACTGCCATGCACAATAGTTATGGTAAAGTAAAACTGCCAAGTTCTACCTCTGTTCAAACAATCATAGCATAGTTCAAAACCATATCGTTTGGCCAACCAAAGAATCAAACGGTGAGTGTTATGCCAACGCGCCAAATCAACTATAGTTTTCCAAACCATTGACATTCAAGTGAAACCAAACCCAAACTTTAACCATGCACCAATGTATAAATCAAAAGTTTTAAACCATTATGCCAATCGATACTCATAAAATTTACAAGCCAAGAGCCACAAAAATATTATCATAAGGATCACATCATATATAAAAACAAAAATAAATCATGACCCCTATGCAATTCAATGACTAGGCAAGTCACAAAAATATAAATCTATATGCTCAATGCCTCACCAGTTTAATAAAATCAAGTTATGCAATCAGTATAAGAATGTCCAAATAGGCATAGTTCGAAAATCCTTTCAGCCACATAAAGATAAACCAAAGATAAGTTCCATAGAAAATATCGATAAAAAGATGACGAAAATTCAGATAGTGATAGAAATGTGACCTCGAAAGGAGAAGTTTTCATGCTTATAGTCGTGAAAACTTAAAAGGAGACCAATTTGCAAGTGTCGCAAGAAATGAAAATATCATCTATTTGAAAGATGCGATGACAATTTGAAGTTTGGAAGACATAGGTGTAGGCAGCTTATAGGATAATAGAAAAATTGAATTGGCTGCCAACAGGAACCTTTTGGGATATTTTTAGGACATGTGGTATGTAGACAGGGTTTACTGATTGACCCTACTAAGATTTTTGTAATTGTGAACTTACCACCACCAAAGTCATTGCACCAATTAAGAACTACACTTGGAAATAAATGTTACTACAGGAATTTTATCAAGGGGTATGCACAAATTACTGCGTCGATGGAAACATTGTTGAAGAAGGACACCAAATTTCAGTGGAATGAGGATTGTCAGTAGAGATTGGATGCTTTGAAGGCAAAGATGGTGAAAAAACCTTTTTTAGTGTTTCTAGATTTGGAAAAGATGTTTCATGTACATGTAGATGCATCAACAATAGAACTTGGAGCAATTTTGGCGTAGCCAGGAGCAAGTGACTTAGATCATCATATAGCCTTTGTAAGTAGGAAGTTATCAGACTTAGAGTAGAATTACAACACAATAGAAAGAGAAGGTCTATCCATGGTGTATGCACTACAGAAATTCAGACACTACTTATTGGGAAAACACTTTAAAATGTTCACAAGTCATTCTGCCCTCAAATATCTAGTCAATAAACTAATGTTGGGGGGGAGGATATGTAGATGGATATTATTGTTTCAGGACTTTTATTTTGAAGTAATATTTAAACCAGGGAAACCAAATAAATGACCAAATCACTTATCAAGGAAAACCAATGGAGAAGAACCTACTAACCTAGAGGACAACTTCCATGATGCACAATTATTTTTCAGTGTAGATAGTCGATGAGTACTTTGTTCATATCATTGAATTCTTGAGCACAGAATTTGCAGAAAAGGAGTTTAGTACCGTGCATAAGAAAAAACTAGTAGTTAGAGATGCAGACTATCAATTGATTACATGTCATTTATATAAGCTAGGAGAACACAACTATTTGATAAGGTGTCTGATGGAGCATGGACGACCCATGGTTCTAGTATAAGCTCATGAAGGTATAGATAGAGGACACTATGCAGGACAAGCTACCGTTCAAAAGGTATTGGGCACATGTTTATGGTGGCCAACAATTCAGAATGATGCAAAAGAATATTGTCATAACTGTAATGTATGTTAGAGAGTTGAAAAGCCCAATAGGAGGGATGAGATGCCCCTAAGACCCCAAGTAACTCTTCGTGTATTTGAAAAGTTAGAAATAGATTTTGTAGGACCTATTAATCCATTGACAAGAAATTCAGGAGAAATATACATCATTACTGTGATAGATTATTTAACAACATGGGAAGAAGCAACACTAGTCAAGGATTGCAACACAGAGACAACAACACACTTCTTATTTGAGCAGGTGATTACAATATTTGGATGCCCCAGGATTTTTATGAGTGACCAATGCACACATTTTATTAACAGTACCATCTAGGCTATGAATGAGGAATTTGAATTCTATCACCAGAAGAGTACACCATATCATCATCAGGAAAATGGGACAGTAGAAGATTTCAACAAGATTTTGGAGAATGCCTTAACAAATATTTGTAATGTTAACAAAGATGATTACGATCTAAAAATACCAGTAGTATTATGGGCATACAAGACTACATGCAAGAAGTTGAGACAACAGTCACCATTCATATCGGTGTATGGACAAGAAGCAGTGGTGCCATTGGAATTTTTGGTACCTAGTCTATGCGTTGAAGTAATCACAAAGATGATAGAAAGAGGCACAATATAAGAAAGGTTAAGTCAACTTATGAAATTGGAAGAAAAAAAAATTCTGTAAGGATTCCACCAAGAAGTGCAGAAAGTAAGGGACAAATCTTGGCATGAAAGACACATAAAGAAGAAGAGCTTTAAGGAGGGAGATCTAGTTCTCCTCTATGACAACAAATATTTGAAACATCCAAGTAATTTTAGAATGCATTGGATAGAGCCATATGAAGTGAAGTATGCCATAGATGGAGGATCTGTGCAGCTAAAGGAATTGACAGGAAAAGAAATGCAGGGTTTGGTGAATGGTAGTCGACTGAAACTGTATAGGGACATTCAACTTACTAACTCTTAGTAGTTGAAGTGTAGTAAGGAATCCATGTGTATAGTTTACTATAGTAGAAGTTAGGAAATATAAATTACAAAAAATACATAAGAAGAAGAAAAAGAAGAAAAATAAAAAGGAGATGAGGAAATTGGTTGAATATGTAACATCCCCAACATCCAACTGGGCTATGCCACATAAAATTTTCGATCTGTATAAAAACTTAAAACATATACACACATAAATTCTTGTGTAACTTTATATATCAAACTTCAAATAAACACATACATTATGAAAATGCACATATTCATACAAAATAATAATAATAATAATACACATACAACACACACAGGAAAACCCATAAAAATAAACGCATAAATAATAATGAAACACTTAATTTAACACACAATTAACACTTATCTTAGTAAAAATATCACCAACTGCATCCAGACCTTCCACAAACTTCCCATCCTTAGATCACGCTTCTCATCACTCTCAGCAGTGGGTCACCCCCAAGTTGGGACTAAGCTCCACTTGTGTAAAGGGATTCCTAACAAGGTTGATGTATCTCAGATAAGAGGAAAAACTATGTCACAGGTGCCAACTGAATTAAGAACCTACATTCCGTCATTTCCCACATGTTTGTCCCACCCCAGGAAGTGTTCCCCTTATCTTCTCAATAGTCCTTCCGCTATTGCACATCCTTTTCGGGGCTTCAACAACAAGCCAGACAGGAAGTCTCAAAGCCTTGTAGTTTCAATTTGGCACCTTCGGGAAATCAATTCCCAACAATTCTCTCACCTCAAGAGAATTTCTCATGGGCCTAAAAACATGCCTCTTCAATATCCCATGGGCCTAACAACCCGCTGCTTTAGTCTATCTCCCAAGCTAACTAGGTACATATATAGGTACGAGTATGGGTATAGGTATGGATATAGGTACATGTACAGATATAGGTACAAGAAGGTATGAAGGACAATTGAATGAGTGAGTGAATGATGATGGAATGACAAGAAAATGAACTAAGTCCAAGCTATATGTATGCATGTTAACAACTTGGCACTTATCATGTTGAGAACTACTTTGGCCCATTTGTCCCCATCCTTAGAACTTAGGATAAAATAATTATCCATAATTTATACTTTAAGGAATATTAATATAATACTCCTTTTTGGCTTAATCTCCCTAGATTAGCCCCTTGTCCTTAAATTTTATCCCCCTTTCCCTAAATAGTGGAGTATAGTCCGCCATACTCTTTTATCGTGGTCAATATACACACAATAGTGTATTATATTAATGATAAGACATATATAAAAAAATAGGCTCACTGGCCTTTATCATCTAGGCTCTCTAGCCTAATTCAACACATAATCCTCCTAGCTTATAATAACTCGCTCAACAGCCTATAAAACACAACATATACAAAAAAGGTTCTTTGGCCTCAAAATATTGTACACTTAAGTTTGTTGTGCATGGTATCGTGGAATGTGCACACTTCATCATTTTAGTGTGCAATACATGTGAGCAGTATACCATGGAAGGTGCATGGAAAAAATGATATCAAACAACTCACCAACTTAATTACATTTGCATTTATATTTATAGTTGGGGTTTGGCGTAGGGATATTATATTCCCCTCCCCTTATTTATGCATTGTCCTCAGTGCAATATATACACATATACAACCAAAATTTCAAAAATCCTCAAAAATATGTGGGTATTCTTCCCGCATAGCATCTTCATGCTCCCAAGTTGCATTCTTAGGACCATACCAGGTTTGTTGGACCTTTACAAGCTCTGTGGATCTATTTTGGAGTTGTTTGATTTTTCGGTCCAGAATGCATACCGGATGTACATGGAAAGCGCCTTCTTGATCCACTTGAATCACATTCCAATTAATAACATGATTAGCATCATGTATATATTTCTTAAGAAATGATACATGAAATACATTATGAATAGTCATTTATGTATGCAAGGAAAGCATGTATCCTACATTCCCAATCCTCTATAGGATTTCAAACAACCCACAATAGAGAGCTTCCAACTTTGAACAATTTCCCAACTTTAGGGAAATTTTGGTGGCCTTCACTTTCAAGAATACATGGTCACCCAATTTAAATTCCCTATGAGTTTTTCCCTTATCAACATAGTTTTTCTCTAATATAAACATCAAAAATGTTGGCTTCCTTGTGAGTGAGCTTTACTGGAATAAAATGGGCAACTTTAGTAAGCTTATCCACCACTATCATGATAGAATCATGCTGCTTTTTTGTTCTGAGCAGTTTGGTGATGAAATCCATTGTTACCACTTCCCATTTCCACTCAAGAATGGGTAATGGTTGCAGCAAACCAGCTAGGTGTCTATGCTCAAGCTTTACATTTTGACACTCCAAACATTTGGTAATAAAATCAACTTCTTTCTTCATTCCTAGCCAATAATATTGTCTCTTGACAACTGCAATAGTTTTATGATAACCTAGGTGCCCAGCATAAGGTACACTATGCATTTCTCTCGATATCATATTTTTCAATTCTGGGGAATTTGGTACATAGATTTTTCCCCTGTACATGAGAATTTCATCATTTTCTAGCTTATAGACTTCAATTTTCTGCTGCAAAATACCTTATTGTAATTTTTCCACTAATTCCTTGTGATGCAAATATGATTTGACAGCCTCCAAGATTCTATCTTTTAAATATGATTGGTACATGCAAATGGTTGTAGAATGAAACTCTTGCACTCTTCTATTGAGTGCATCAACCGCCTTGTTCTCTTTCCCTTTGATATGCTTTATATCAAAGTCATATTCACTCAGAAATTCTAACCACCTTATTTTCCTACCATTTAGAGTTGAATGATCAAATAAATA
This sequence comes from Picea engelmannii, assembly GCA_009831015.1. Lineage (NCBI taxonomy): Eukaryota > Viridiplantae > Streptophyta > Pinopsida > Pinales > Pinaceae > Picea > Picea engelmannii. The sequence goes on along the minus strand of ML803833.1, from coordinate 46,031 downwards.
TTTCATACCATTACGGTCTGTCCTCATCTAGAACCTTTTCCCCATGAGGTAGAGCCTCCACTTCCTCAAGGCATGCACTATGTCTTCCAACTCCAAATCATGAGTGGCATAGTGCCTTTCATTCTCCTTCAACTTCTTGGATTCATAACATACAACAAACCAATTTTGATTGAGGACTCCCCCAAGTCCTTCTTTACATGCATCTGTGCATAAAATGAAGTATTCATTTGGATATGCAATCCTTAAAATTGGAGCACTGGTTAGTAATTTCTTCAAGTCTTGGAAACTCTTTTCATAATCCAATGTCCACTGAAACTTCACACCCTTCTTTTGCAGGGAAGTGATTGGGTGCACAATATTTGATAATCCTTCAATAAATATCCTATAGTAGCCTACAAAGACCATGAATGATCTGACTTCTATCACATTCTTTGGCCCTAACCATCCTCTAATAGCTTCTATCTTCTCAGGATCCACTGCTATCCTTTCCTATGAAATGATATGTACCAAATAATGAATTTTCTTCTGATAAAATGATCATTTTCTCAATTTGGCATACAACTGATGCTCCCTTAATACTTATAACACCATCCTCAATTGTTTTTCATTCTCCTCCTTCAATTTATAATATACAATAATGTCATCTAAAAATAAAATGACAAACTTATCTAAATATTCTCTGAAAATGCCATTCATTAAACACATGAAGACAGTTGGTGCATTTGATAACCCAAATGGCATCACTATGAACTCATAATGAGGATACCCTGTTCTGAAAGAAGTATTGATGATGTATCCTTCTTTAATTCTTACTTGATGATAACCTGACCTAAGATAAATCTTTGATAATATTTTGCATCTTTCAACTGATCAAAGAGGTCATCGATCCTTGGAAAATGATACTTTTTCTTCACAGTTACCTTGTTCAACTGCCTAAAGTCAATTCAAAGTCTCAATGTTCCATATTTTTCCTTCAAAAATAAAATTGGGGCACCCCAAGGCGACACACTTTAGCATATATACCCCTTCTTCAGGAAATCTTCAAGTTGCATTTGCAACTCTTTCAGTTTTGGTGTACTCATCCTGTAGGAAGTCTTGGATATTGGAGTTGCTCCATGCATCCAATTTATGGAGAAATCAATGTATCTTTTAGGGGGTAATCTTGGTATTTCCTTAAACACATATTCAAACTCTTTTAGGAATTCATAATCTTCCATATTTGACACCTTATCTTTAGGTGTTTCTTCCATATGAGCTACAAATGTTTGACATCCTTTTCTGTAACATTTCGTCAACTGTAATGCTGAAATTTCCCTGACAATTACTGCCCTCGGAATTCCTTGTATTGTCCTTAGGTTCCCTTCCTCATCCAAGCAAGTAAATGTATTTTTATGATAGTCTAGGATAGCATGATGTTTTTCCAACCAATCCATCGTAATTAGAAAAACATATGAACCTAAAGGAAAGTTTTTCAAATATTCCCTGGTGTTCATTCCATTCATGTCCATAGGACATGACTTAACCATCTCATTAACTTTTCATTTGGCTCTGGTAGCTAGTTTCACCAACCAATATTTTCCATTCTTTCTTCTTGGAAAATGCAAACTTTCCACCATCTTAGGATATATATAACTATGACTAGATCCTTAATCAATAAAAATAACAATGGTTTGGTTGTTGATCATACCTTCCACTTCAATCATATGTGATTGATACTTTGCTTTCTTGTTGTCCAGGGTTGCATAGATCCTTCATACACTTCTTCCCATGTCTTCCACTATTTCAACTTGTTTTACATTGTGAACAATCCTCACTTTTTCACCTGGGTGAGGAAAATATCTATACATATGATCTCCCTTACAACCCCAACATTGAATAGGTGGCTTCCATGGACTTTTACCCCCTGTCTCAATCATTTTGGGTTCTCTGGAAGTTGGTTCTCCCTGGGGACTATTTCTGAATAATGGTGGCTTATTCCCCTTCTTCCTCTGATCCATATTGAATTTCTTCTTGTATTCCCAAGTTTTTTGGAAAGTTGGCCATGTGCTTTTCTAATCATATAGACATTTAGCTCACCTTATGGTCTCCTCCAATGTTTTTGGATCATCATATTGTATTTTTCACTGATGAATAATGGAAATCCACTCAAATACCTTTGAATCTCAACTGTCTCATCCTTGATGAAAGAAATATACTCCAACAGTTCTAAAAACCTTCTTTCATATTTATCTATGGTCATACTCCCAATTTTGAGTTCAAAGAACTCTTTCATTTTCTTGTCATAGTATCTCTTTGTCAAATATTTCTTGAATTCCTTCCAAGTAACATTTTTCTCTTTAATATGATGCACCTGCACAAGCTGATCCCACCAAATGGATGTCTTTCCCTTGAGTTGATAGATGGAAATTCTTCCTTTTTCATGAGAAGAATAATTTTGCAATTGAAAATACTTTCTCATGCCCAACAACCATGTCTCTACATATTCATCCTTCTTGTGCTCACCATCAAATGTAGGAGGTTTGATTTTGTTCATTTATCCTCGTAGCTCATCCATCCCATACCTCTTATAATTCCTTACAAGGGATGGACTTGAGTTGTTGTGTGATATACTATTGGAATGCCTCGAGAAGTGATGGTGATTTCTGCTAACACTTCTTGTTCTTCTTTTCTCATCAGGAAACCTGTGACTTCCTGATTTGCTTGAGCCACTCTCCTTATCCAATTTATTTTCTATTATGTTCAAGCTCTGCATTAAAACTTGTTGAATTTCTCTCGTTGCTCCTTGGATTTCATAATCCTTTCATTATTAGCTTTATGGATTTGGACATCCTTCTGCAAATTTTTAATGGTCTCTACCATATTCATGTTTTCATCGTTTCCGTCATGTCCATTGGATCTTGTTCCTTCAATACCCATATGGAAATCCATCCCTCTGATCTCATGTTCCTGTATGTAAGCCCCCTGTGCATATTCCATTCCTTTACACTCTGTTTTGATCCCGATCTGATCTAGTTGTTGTTAACTCTACAAAATGTGCAGCCAACAGAACTTTGTCAGTATATATGTTTCAACAATTTCATGAAAATATGAACCATTCTAGTTCAATAATGCATCAGAATTATTTCCTCTAATTTTCTGAAAATTCAATGCCTAGATCAATTTTATGGGTGAATAATTATATTCTATTTTCCAATACCAATCCAATGCCTTCTTCCATGCTCAATTATGATTCTTGAGCATAAATTTATGGCCCTTCGAAGTTAGTTGGGCCTTAAAATTTACCATTCACCATTTGTCCTGTAACTTCCTCATAAAAGCTCCATTTGACGAATGATTTACACCATTAGAAATATCTCTCCGAGATATTTCATTTGAGATGTAGAGAAAAAGTGTACCTTGGTACACATTTTAATTTGTTCTTAGGTTTTCTGAGTAGCTAAAAAGGTTGTTTAGGGCCTCAAAAACGCACTGCAAAAAAATGACCTTCAAATAGTATAAAATGTCGCAGAAATTCACTTGTTTTCTACTGTTGTAGACCATCTAAATGACTTCGCGTGCACAAATTTGAACATGTACACCCATATTTATCATGTGCAACAACACCATAAGGTAGTGCATGCTCCGTGCACTTATAACTAATGTGGATCACTTCTTTGTCGTGCGAATAACCGATGCACACTACTTTTTGTGTCACACACCAATATCTACTGTGCACAATTTTGGTTCATGCACTAATACATATTGTGTGAAATTATTGTGTCACATGCTAATATTTTACATGCATTGCATTATATGCACTACACCATGCCAAAGTTTAGTACTCTCCTATCATGCACTAGTACTCTGCACACACCATTAATTAAACTGTCGTGCGACATGATTATAACTACATTGCACGTGCACCAACAAAATTCCTCTGTGCTCTGCCAATACTGTGCACACCATGTGTGCCAACATTATGCGTGCACACACCCTATCCGTAGTGCGTAATGCTAAATTTAGTGCACATATCCATGCACCGTTATTTTTCGCACATTACCACTTTGCACCGCGCAATGCCAAATTTAAGTGTGCATACTCGTGCGCCAATATTTTCCGCGCATTACCACTCTGCACCGCCTAGCGCCAAATTTAAGTGCGCACACCCACGTGCCAATTTTTTTTCGTGTATTACCACTCTGCACCACACAACTCCAAATTTAAGTGTGCACACCCGCATGACAATATTTTCTGCGCATTACCACTCTGCATTGCGCAACACCATATTGAAGTGTGCACACCCATGAAGCATTATTTTTCGCTCACGCCCTTATTTTCGACATGTCACAGTATTTTCACTGTGCATCATGCATTCTTAGTGCGCACACTTGTACACATTCATTTTTATGCGCATCAATTCCTTGTGAATTCCATCGCAGAAATTGGGAGTTTTGCCAAATGTTTTCCCAATTTTCACCATAGACATTCAACAACTATGAAATTTGTTCAATTTCACCCTAATAACATCAATTCAACCTCTGCAACAACAAATCGCTATGGGTTGACATTCCTGGAACAATTTTCTCCCAAACTCATTTCACGAATTGAGAATTTTAATCAACTAATCTTGCTCCATCTGTCATGGCTTCCCTGTAACTTCAAATTCAACTAATTCTAGGTCTGAATTTTCTAAAACAGATATTAAATCAAGAATATCTCACCACTTGGCCAAATTTCTCAATTTTCTCATGAATTCAACAACAAAAATTGGGGATGTTTCTCAATTCCACGCAATTGCTTCTAATTTTTACCATGGACGCTTTGTAACTTGAAATTTGGCCACCTCGAAATCAATTCTTTATGAAATTTCACTTCAATTCAACTTGATTGACCCATCAAGGCTTAGTGTTGAAAAATAGAGCTCTAATACCATATTGTAACATCCCCAACATCCAACTAGGTTATGCCACATAAAATTTTCAAACTGTATACAAAATTAAAACATATACACACATAAACTCTTGTGAAACTTTATATATAAAACTTAAAATAGAAACATACATTCTGCGAATGCACATATTCATACAAAATATTAATAAAAGAAAACATCCATCACACATAGGAAAACCACATAAAAATAAATGCATAAATAATAATGCAACACTTAATTTAACACAAAATTGACACTTATCTTGGTATAAATATCACCAATTGCAGTCATACCTTCCATGAACCTCCCATCCTTAGACCAAGCTTCTCATCACTCTCAGTAGTGGTTCACCCCCAAGTTGGGACTAAACTCCACCCGAGTAAATGGATTCCTATCCAGGCTGATGTATCTCAGAAAATAGGGAAAAATCCATCACAACTGCCAACTCAACTAACAACATACAATCCTTCATTCCCCACATGCCTATCCCACCCTAGGAAGTGTGTCCATTCTTTTCTCAATAGTCCTTCAACTTCCCCAATTCCTTTCTGGGGCTTCAACAACAGGCCAGATAGGAAGTCTCAGAGCCCTATAGTTACAGTTTGGCACCTTCAGGATATCAATTCCCATCAATTCTCTCACCTCGAGAGAATTTATCATGGGCCTGACAACCTTCCTCTTTAGTATCCCACGGGCCTGAAAACCTGCCTCTTCAGTCCATCTCCCAAGCTAACTAGTTACAGATATAGGTATGGGTACAGGTACAGGTATAGATACGAGTACAATTATATGTACGAATACATGTATAGGAAGGTACAAAGGATAGTTGAATGAGTGAGTGAATGATGATGTAATGACAGGAAAATGAATTAAGTCCAAGATATATGTATGCATGTTCCCAATTTGAAATTTGTCATGTTGGGAACTACTTTGTCCCACTTGTCCCCATCCTTAGTACTTATGATAAAATAATTATCCATACTTTATACTTTAAAGAATATTGATATAATATTCCTTTTTGGCTTAAGCTCCCTATCTTATCCCCTTATCCTTAACTTTTATCCCCCTTTCCCTAACTAGTGGAGATTAGTCCCCCATACTCTTTTATCGTGGTCAGTATACACGTAGCGATGTATTATATTAATGATAAGACATATACAAAAAAATAGGCTCCCTGGCCTTTAGCATCTAGGCTCTCCAGCCTAATTCAACACATAAGCCTCCTATATTATAATAACTGGCTCATTAGCCTATAAAAAAAAACATATACACAAAAGGCTCTCTTGCCTCAAAATCACATGCACTTAATTTTTATGCACGCAGTATCCTAGAATGTGCACACTTCATCATTTTAGTGCATAGTACATGTGCACACTATACCATGGAAGGAGCATGAAAAAAGTGATATCAAACAACTCGCTAGCTTAAGTAAATTTTCATTTACATTTACAGTTGGGGTTCGGCCTAGGGGTATTACAGAATGACATAAAACTGGAAAAATTAGCGTGCAATAGACAAATAAACCATTGCAAAAAGAAGTAAAGTTATTGCATGCAGGATATAAGTGATAGGAAGAAAACACAGGGCGCCAAGGATGAATCACAAAAGAAATTTGCAATGCACCGAAAAAGGGGACATCTGTCGGGAAAAAAAAAAAAATCAGTCATCAAAAAAGGAAGGTGCGAACAGAGAATTTATGAAATTTACCGAAGCATGCCGAAGAATATTTATAACATTTATGGAAATAAAGGAAGCATATCTGAGAATATTTATGACATTCATGGCAGCCCTTATATAGCCGGAAAGAGGTCCAAATATCTCTCATTGTCAATTTGAGCGGACGCAGATCTTAGGATCACGAAGATGAGTGGTGAACAAGTGATTCCAAATACTTTAGTAGTCAGATTTCAGAAATAAGAGGAATATCTACGCAGGATGGCACCACCAAAGGTTGGTGCACCAAGAAAAGCGGCAAGAAAAAAAACAAGCAACACTAAGTCATCGTGGGAGCCCGCAGGGGAATAATAGGTCCATACACAACCGGAGGGAATTGTTGATATCAATGCTAGTCCTTCACCACATGATGAACTAGTAACTACCACACTTGTGGAGGAGGAGGGGAAAGCTCCTGAAAAAGTAAGGATGGACATTGATCCATAGAGCAATGCGAGGTAATAAAACCCCTTTATGTCAAAAACCTATGACAATAACCCAAGGCCGAAGTATCCAACCAAATGAATGGTGCAGATAGTGAGTGAACAATATCCAATGGGCTAGGGTCACAACCAATCATAGGGTCCATCCAACAAGAAGAGGTCCAAATTGAGGACATAACAGTATAGCTAAACTCTAGCACGGAAGAAGGGGAACAATAATTTGGGCCATCCAGTGTGCCAACAAATAGGAAAGGGAAACAACCCATTATGAGATCCCATTGTAAGCAACCCGAGGCATCTATAGTATTTTCTCACATTCCAGAGGGGGTGTAGGCCATATCAGGATTGCTGGGTTGTGTTGACAAAATGAGATACGCAGACCATGATGTGTCTAACACTAGAAAGTTCCCAAAATTTGTGCAATAGGTTTACATATAAATCCTGGGCACATGGCCACTAGGAGATTCGTTGTTGCAACTAAAACAGTGGATAATAGTACTGGTCAACACAGGGATACTCAAATTTCTCGATATTCCCCACTTCAGCAAGGGGAAAGATGTCAACAATTGCGTCAAGAAGTTACTCCCAGTTCTCCATGGTGGGTTCTTGTGGATGGACATGATGGTGTCCATTTATGTAGAGTTAATTTCTTTTATCATAGGACTACCATCAAATGGAAAGAATCTTGTGTGGTACATGGATGACAAATGAGAAGGCGTTCACAGAAGAAATGAAAAATACCTATAAGACTGAAATAGGGTCATGTGACATAATCATTAAGAGGATTAGTGACACAACCACCAGGATGCAAACCAATTTGATTGCATGTAAACTCCTTCAAAAATGTCGCAAGGAGGAGGTCCTCAAAGGAGTTGTAGCAACAATAGTCCAGTGTGCAAATGAAACCATGTTAAGTTGGGAACCTTAATTGCTGAATCTGTTCCTAGATGATTGCAAAGATGCGTAGGAATTCAAGGCCAAATTCCACTACTCATGGTTGATAGTCTTGATAGAACTAATAGGCTGGAGGGAACCCACATATTCGCACTTCTGTGACTGAGTGGGAGAATTCCTCGTAGTGTAGTATAAATCCTTAGGGAGACGTTCAGACCTGAAATAGAGAAGTGGCAATGTTATCACCTTTGCCAGGTACCCGAGTGACATGAAGGAAAATATATCTAGTAGATGGAGGATAACTCCATAGGTGGTCATGTAGTACTAAGGAATAGCCAAATTCAAGGCCACGAGGCATAACATGTGGATCCAAGAATGCAAAGATATATATGGAGAGTGGGTCCAACTTTGATATTGTGTCAATGCAGAAGCAGTAGATTGGGAAATCAAAGACTGGGCAGATGACTAGAAAATCCCAGTTATAACCAAAGTCATTCCCAAGGGAAAGGAAATTGAAGCAGGTTCATCAAATACATCTGTAGGAGGAAGTGCAATAGTGAAGAAACTACCATAGTATAAGAATTAGGGTCCTAAGATAGCGCAACAGAAGAAGGAAAATGCACCAAATAAGAATGGAAAGGCAAGGAAGAAGGACAATGTCCCTGCATAGGAAGAACATGAAGGGGGGGACACAATAGAATGAGAAACTTCAACGATGATAGTCCCAATAGATGTAGGGCCACCCAAAAGGCCGATCATACAAATAGGGGGGCCACCCAAGAAAGCCAAGGCACACAGGGACATCCCAAAATACACAATTACTGAGGATGATGCAGACTTGGTAGTTGAGAAAGTTCATGACCGCATGGCTGAGGAATATGAGGAGGTAGAGAACCAAAGGGAGATAATCATGAAGGAATTTTTAGAGGTTAGATAGGTTATGGAATGACTACAACTAGCGTAGACATAAGATAAAGGAAAGGTCTCATTATCCGCATTTTTTGGATAACCAAGGATATGATGTCTCGAGAGCCTCATGTTGTATATATGGAGTGTTGAGAGACTGCATGACCAATAATACCCTTTTCATAGATGGAAAACCCACTCACCACCACAGATGGTCACAGGTTTTCAGATGGCATCCACCACACTAGCTGGCCTCCAGAAGGTAGTGAGCCTTGCTCCATGAGGTACAAGTTAATATTATGGTGAGCATCATTTCAATACTTAAGACATTTGATTATGTTGTATCTTAGATTGCTATAGATTTCATGATATGTGCTTGAACATTATGCCTTTTTCCCTACTTCACCTTGATGGTTGAGATTGTTCCCTAGTAAGTGGTTTTCCTTGGGGATGGGTTTGCTACTGGAAACTGCCTTAATGAGCCATCATACGGTTCTCGACCATACTTACCACTTTCCATCATTATTCCCCTCCATTTCCTTTTCTCTTGGTATTTGAGGGTATATTGACCCAAGAAGGGGTTGTCCCTCATTCTATGGGAAGAAGGGGATAAAGACCTAGAGGGGTTGGTGTTGGGTAAAATATAAAATCCTTATATAAAATTTCTATATGCTTCTCCCAAGGATCACCCAAGAAAGCAATGAAACACTTATCTTTGAATAAAGGGGACCCACAATATAATAAAGAAATGCTTGAAAGGTTAGTTGAAGGATAGGATCTCTCATCACTATCCAACCTATCATTTACATGGATATCTAGCAAGGATGATTTTAAGGATGGAAATTTATATTAAAATGTAGAAACATGGGATAATATTACTAGTCCTTAATATGAAAAATGTAATATGTTTGGCGATAGTTTTGTAAAAATATTCAAATTTCTAAAAATTATATATAGTTTCTATAGATTTTTTGCGATTTCTAAGGTAAAAAAAAATTATTCTCTGGAATTTGGGCAAATCATTTTTAGAAAAAACAGAAATTAGAGAATCTTTTTTCAGGAAAAACCATGGGAAATTAGCCCATTTGCAAAATTTAGCCCCTAAAATCATCTATGATATCTAGTGATATGACATTTCCATCACCTAGTCACCAAACTAGGGAAATGTCTCTCAGTTGTATGGCTGAGAGAAAGGGGGTCTCATCACGAGACAACCTTCTCATTTCCATTAGGTGTTTGTGGGTGACATTTCCATCACTTGGTCACTTGTTTTTTTTTCTAATATAAACTGTCATCTACAGCTAAAACTTAGGGATACCAATCTTAACTTTCTAGTCCAACTAACATATATCATTGCAAAGTGTCTTTCTTGTGTCTCAAGCAGGTACAATCGTCCATAGAATTACTATACTTGTGGGGCAACAATTAGTTGACTTACAAGGAATATTTTCCCACCTTTCATCCCACTTAGACTTGACCTCTAGGGGCTTCACTTCCTCTTATATCCATCTCCATATCCATCCCCCTAGGTTCATCGGGATCACCTCCCTAGAGTGACCTAGTCACCATTGAAATGCAAGACCTACATTGAGGTGACATTGGGTGTAGGATTCCCAAGTTGTAGCAATTTGTTTTTGGTTGGGTTGGTATTTTCTAAACCTACAACTTGCGCTATAATAGGGCCTAATGCAGGGAGCTACAAAATAAGATGACATAACCGCGAATGGTGATGAATAAACTATACACATCATCGTGTAGGCTAGTCCAAATTTCAACATCACACAGTGCATACTGCATATAGAGGAAAAAATAGCGCAGAAGCCATTGAAATACTTGGAACCAGTTGAGTTGGTTTTGGGAAAAATACTAACGAAATCACTTTATAGGTTGCAAGTAAGCATCACACAAGAGGTACAATCACAAGCCAGGATTGATGCGGAAGAATTGGAAGTTGCCAAAGATGGTAAGGAAGAGATCCAACTGGTAATAAAGCAAGTTAATATGGAGACAAAGGAATATAATTAGTGTGCAAATAACTTAGAGAAGAAACTATAGAAAGTATTCAAAAATATTTTGGACAATGTGCAGGTAGCAGAGAGAAACGTTGAAGAACATATCCATATCATCATGCAAACAATTGAGGGTTATAGGCAAGAGGTAGATGACATAAAGGAAAAAATTACACCTATAACCCCTCCTGAGGTATTATCCAAGAGAGAACAATAGGAAACATAAAAACAAATGATATTGCAAGGGAAGGAAAGGAAGTCACAAAACTCTTTGACAAGACTGCGAAAATATCGAGTAGTATTGAGGAAGATGAGAAGGTCCAATAGTTGGATCTACAAGAAGATAAGATCAATGTTGCAATGTAGGATTTAAAGAAGTGATAGAAGGTCATGAGAATCACCTAAATATTGAAAGTGACACAAGATATTAAGAACCTATAGATGGAACTCAATACCATGCAGATAAATAAACATGCAAGGCAAGCTCAATTGGAACCACTCTAGGAGCACACAACGAACATAATTGTAGAACTGGAGGTACAAAATAAAAGGATGGCATAGGTGCATAAAAAGAGTGAATATTTATTGAAGGAACATATTACAATGCAAATGATAGAGGATATCACAAAGAAAGTTTCACAGGAGAAGGAAAAATGAGAGGAACTAGCAAGAAAGTTCCACGAGTTGGAGAAGGTTGTGCAAGGAGCACATACCGCCTGACTGGCTCGGGACGAACTACATTTCACTGTTGGGGAAAGTTGGCACAAGCCTATTTTGGGGAGAAAATCCTATTTTGGAGTACTTTCCATATGTGGAGGAAAATAAGCATGCCAAACACTAAGGAAAAGAAGTGTGGCATACATGTAGACAAACCTAGTCATGTTAGGGTTAGGGTTTTTGATATGAATGTAATGGCTAAGAGCCATTAGAGTAATATAAATAAATCCCTAGGATGTCTAGTAGAGGTTGGTTAAGGAGATAGTGGTTTGGTATGAATAATCTAGGAATAATTTTTTTGAGGGTTAGGTCACATGCTATGGAGCCTGGTGTGGTCTAGTTCACCTCACGGATGGAACTTATCATAGTTTTTTATTGTAATAATGGAGAATGTAATGAGCTCAACGTTGATTTTAAAGAATGATGAATAATAGAGAAGAAGAGACAAATATTTTTGTATCTATCCCCAAGGGGGGTGAACCATGATAAACCTATTGTATTAATGTGTGTGAATGATGATTTTCCTACTTATGTTATTTATCAAAAAATAACAGATTTTTAGCCTAGATTATGACCACATGCATGCATAATTTTCCTTGATGAATGAATACTAGATCTAGATGAATGAATAAAAAATATGATGAATAAGGAAAATAAATATATCACATCCCCAATCCCTTTCTTGACTGCAAACATCTAAGTCTTGCAGTCCCCCATAAGCTATCTCGGGTGAGACTGCACTGTACATTCTGTGCACAGTGTTTCCTTCTGGTTTACTAGGAGGGTCGATAGTTTGAGGGTTTTGTTTGAAACATTTGAGATCAAAACCTAGGTCAGACCAAGAGTCAAATAGACCTTCACTTTAATCAATCTCTTCAAATGACACCAATCTTGGATATGATAAGAGATATGGATGGACTTAGTCTAATCAAAATTGGCTAACAACTCAGTTCCAACATTGTATCTCATTGGTAGCTTAAAATGGTTCAAGAAAACCATCACCGGATCATTAAATTATGAGTGCTTGATGCCATTGAGCTCATTATACCACTTCACAAAACCCCTATGAGAGTGCATTGAAATAATCATCGCTTAATAGAGTCATCATTTAACGAATTGGAAGAGCACCACAAGTGAAAATTTGTAACATGATCATCTAGATCTTCGCCAGGCTTGCCTTCAAATTTCAAAATATCTGAGGAAAACTTAGTCAACGTAGGAGGCCAACATGGATCATGAAAAATAGGGTCATTTAACAACCTTGACAAGTATAGAAAATGAAGAGTTGCTAGAAACGATAACCTGAGTTGTGGTAGAGTTAAATGAAAAGACGAACCTAGATTTTGGATAGCACTAGGTTTCTAGGAAGAGTTTGCATGTTGATCAGGGTTCTGGTAAAAACTAGGGTTTCCTTGGCTAGTTTAAGGAGCCTATGCACTAGTCTGCATTGTCGATGAATTCAAATAATTTGATCACATACCTTGTGTGGGGATTTCCCCCTATATGGTATTCCAAAATCCTTGGTTGAGGTTTCCCCCAGTCGATCCCCCTAGTATAGGAATTGAAACATTTCCAAGTGTTCCATGAGACATGGGAGGGGTTTCCCTTGATTGAAATCCCTTGTAGAGGTATAAAACCTTGCCTAGGATTTCCAAAACCTTCAAAGGAAGTTGTTCCTACCATAATTCCTTGTGAAGGTGTAAATCCTTGCATAGTGTTAGGTTGATTGAGAAAGGGGTTCCCCCATGAAGAAAACATGGATGAAGAGAAGGATTTATTCCCAAAATCACTAAATAAAGAGAGTGACATGGACCCAACCAAAGTCATATAGGACTGAAACCCTTGAATCCTTCCACTAAACAATTTGGAAATGAAATTATTCTTGTATATTTTATGAAAAACACCTAAGAGTTAAGGGGACGGAGGGGGAATATGACACCCACTATAAGGGACAAAATTGTATGGATAGAAGGTACTCTTGAGGGATCCTTGCAAGGGAGCATTAGAACTCCCTTCCCCCAGACTAGTAGTCTGAAAAGTGAAGTAGGTTAAAGTTGAGCTTGTTTCAAAACTTGACATCCAATATGTGAAAGGAGCACCATATGTGTTCTTTATGGTCGAAGTGTGAACAGTGGTTTAATTTTTAGTAGAGACTGTGTCACTTCCATAAGTGGTAGGTTTCAGATGAGAGGTATTCCTTGTAGGTGAAGGTGGGGGAGGGGGAGTGGCACTCCTTCCACCTGTGAATGGGATGGGAGTATGAGGAATCCAAATAGAGGTATAGTTTTTTTCTTCCATGGCCATTCACCTAACAAGACAATGATCAGGAGTAGTCACGTTAGGAGGGACTATCTGACCAATAAATGACACTGAGAGATCAATTATTAGACGGTTCCAGGACCTAGCGAAGCCTTCATCTTCGAGGTATGAAATGCTAGTTACCTTCAGTGCAAGAGTGTCTTATCTAGGAGTAGGATCAGGCACAATTTCTTGTGGTTTGATAGCTTCGAAATAACCTTCTTGATATAACTTTTGCCTCAACGGTTGTGGGGGTGTCTCCATAGTTACCGGTGGGAATCCTTGAAGCCTGCGCGAATGATGAAGTTTTTGATTGTCCACTTTTTTAAACGATAAACCAACACTCTAATGAGAATCTAGGGAGAAGCATAAAAAACACATTAAAAATTCCCTAAATATAAATCAAGTAGACAAGAATGGAAGAAAGAAAAGTTACACCAACCAACACTAGAGACACTTACCGGTGCAAGTGTAAATAGAACATGGAAACACCCTCTGGGTATACTCTATGAAGCATGGTCAAAGTTTTATCCTAGGTACCGTGGCATACCCCCACAGTCACCTATGTGAGTAATTATAAAACAGAAACTAGGTTTCCATCTCACAGTCAGTCACCAGGCGAGTATAGTCGACAATCAGGAAGATTGTATGAGTAGAATAACTATGTTTGAAGTCTTTCAAGGGTACCAAAAGAAAATGGTTTGGAAGACAAATGAGGATCTCGAATGTATTCGAGGTCCATGAATCTTCATAGTCAGATGCAGTAAAAAGAATCCCAATAATGACCCTCAAATACCATCCCCACTACACTGGGTCCAACTTTGGAGGGGTTATCTCCTCTGCCTTTATTCACATAACCTCGTGCTTAGCCCCTATGTTAGAGGGGGGTCCTTGCTAACTTTTATGACATTGGAATTCAACACTCCCTATCTTATAATATTAATTTTATTTAGTGGCCTTGGATATTTTCCTCTCCACACCTAATCCGAGGCCCTAAATCCTAGACTAATTGGTGTACCCTATAAACGAAAAAGTCTAATTGATTTTAGCATTAAGCGTTAATTTTAGTGGCTTGATTACCTATGGGTGGGGTAGTGAAACTCGTGATGTTATTTTAGAGACTAAAATAGAACAATTAATTAGATTTTAGAAAATTGTGCTTTAAATGAAAGTGAAAGCAAACTACATCCTACAAATGAAGATTTGGCTCTTTTAACTTTCAAAATGAAAAATTTTCAAGTGAAAACCATGCTCATAATATGAAATCTATCCTAGAATTCTCTTTCATTCCAGATGCAATGAAACTACTTAAACTTTCAGGGAAGAAGGAAAGAAGGAACTTTGGGTTGAGATTTATTTTCTTTTATAAACAAAACCTAAGCTACTACAACCAAACAAACATGCAAAGTAACATGAAAGTGTAGTTAAGAAACTTCTTTTTATTTTTGGAAAATGAATACAAGGGAAAGGGATGAGAAAAAAGTTTACACTTAACTACATTTTTTGAATTTTTTATATTCTTATGAAATGAAAACAACAAAACAACAATATTTTTTTCTTTTCAAAGCATATCAAGAGAGAAGGAGAACAAAAAAAATACTGACTAAGGTCCTAAACCACTTCTAGAAAGCAGGGATTCACAATAATCCAAAGGAGAACCTAAATCTTAAAAGCACACATTCAACCTTGACAAAAGACAGAAAGAGAGAAAGAAAACTATACAAAAATATTTCTTTACAATTTCATAAACAATATGAGACTTAAATATTGTTTAACAACAATTAATAGAGGTTTCGCGTACTCAGGAGGACCCGAGAAACCAAAAGTTTCCTGGAAGAAATGATTTTTTGTTGAAAAACCTCTTCAAAAGAATAGATACGCATGTTGTGCACAAGCATACTGCAGATGTATGTAGGTTGTGATAACTAAGAGTAGGTGTGTATGTGGGTTGGGTATATAATAGGGCATGTATACTACTGAGAAAACTCCAAAAGAGGTAAAATTCAGAGTGACCACCTGGATCAGGAAAATTGAAAAAACACTTGGAATATGACCATAGAAACATACATACTCAGAAAGCACAAAAAACCAATGGGAATTCAAACCAAAAAGAATCTCCTAACAAGACCCTAGAGAGCTTCCCCAGTGGAGTCGCCAATTTTTCTATGGAAAAAAATCCCCCTAATTAGGGTATAGTGACTAGGGAGAGAAAATGACACCTTGAAAGACAAAATGACTCCTATTTCACCCAAATCCAACAAGACCTAATGACAATTAAGGAAAGGTAGAGTAAACCAAGATATGCACCTTAAGTCCCTTCGTCTCTTGTAGATCCTTTCAGGCCTAAATATTCAGGCATACTCCCAATATTTTCTTGAAACAACTTCAGAGGAAAATATATAATAACATATGCATAATCACCAAGATAATTTAAAGGCCTAAATATTCATGAAATAAATTTAGATATATAAACATGAAGACACATAGATTTGGGACAAGAAAATTCTCTTTTACTGAAAACAAGATGGTAAGATACAACCTTAGTCTTGATGACACCACTTCAAGAACCTCTCCTGGGTTCCTCTAACTGTACTCCAATTGTACCAATCCCAAAGTGATATCCTTACAACAAACATGTCGATATAGGGAAATGTATGGATTGCATAAGAAGGATGAATGATTGGGAATGTTGAGGACAAAAACTCAGAACATTATGCAAAGGCTTTGAATGTGAATGGAGGAAATTTTGGTAGATTTCACTTGCCTCTTCTTTCATATGTTCAAATGACTCCTATAGGGCTCTTTTTATATGGATAAATGATGGTTATTTGGTTTTCATAAGGTCTAGAGGAGGTAAAATGGTTGTGCAACCAAAAATAGCCCATGCAATCCGATAGAAAGTGCATAATGTTTTTATTTTTTGCGATTTTTTCGAGTATATGTGGGATTTTAGGCATTCATGTCGTGTATGAATGCGCTCTGTATATGTATCAGGGCTCGTACACCATACGAAAAAGATATTTTTTAAGAGGAACCTTAGCAAAAGTGGTTGGCGAATGTGTAAATGAGTAGGCCAATGTCAAAAATTCAAAGGAGTGGCATTTTGGACTATAACAATATCATATTCATGTGGCCACAAGGGTTCATATCATGTGAATTCATGTGTTTTTCTCACCTCCACACTTGTGACTCAATTAGATGATAATTGCATGGATATTTAACTTGGACTAGTTGGGGGATAACTCAAGTTTCTATCAGTGAGTGTCTGGATCTATCTGGATCACTGCTATGGCACATTTACATAGCCATGTAGAGTATTTTGTTTATTTATTACTCATTCTACCATTCATCTTATACATTTTTCATTCATTCTTTTCTCTCATTCTTGCTTCTCTATCTTTGTTTCTTTTTCAAGATTTGTGTGAATGTTTCTAGCTATGTTATATGTAGGTTTCACCGAAACTTCACATGGTATCAAATATTTTGAAGAGGAACATTGATTTCCTTAAACAACCATGCTAAAGAAAATGAAAATATGAAAAAATAGAAACTAAGAAAAAGTACTAGATGAAAACAAAACCTACTCTATGGTTGTATTTATTTGAAAATTTAAATGGGGCTAAGCCGAAAATTTTATTAAAAGAAAAATAATAAAACACATAAACTAACTATTCTACCCCATCCTAACCTACACTGAGCACTGTAAAATTTATATTATGTGAAATCGTAATTCCAATGAAGTCATTGCAGGATCATAAGACCTATAGGGGGATCATGTTCATGCATTGATCTGGGTAGTTGGGGGGTTGGGAAATGTAATGTTGAAAGAATTAAACCATTTTAAAAGTTATTCATAGAAGGAAGTATGAAATACTTATGAGTTTGTCGAAAAGTTTGAGAAAAATATGACTATAGCCAATCCCCAAGAAATAATGAAAATTATCATGGAAATTTTGAAATGTTTGAATAGAATCTTGAGGTGAGTGATATACCTTATCATTAAATTTAATTGGTTGGTTTAGAATGGTGATCTTTGAATTATTTTTCCTAACGCATTATTCCTCTCTCTCTTCATGAAAATTGGTGAATCTATCAATTCTTGCATCACATATGAGCTAGCTCCTTGAGTGTATCTTTTGTTAATAAGAGTTGTAACATCTTCCCCTTTTCCTTCCAAGAAAATTTGTGAGTGCTGGATTTGAATTGGTACTCTTTGTGTAGACACTCCTTTAGTGCTTGCAATCCATTACTCACCAACACCTTGTATTATATTCATAGAAATAGA
This sequence comes from Picea engelmannii, assembly GCA_009831015.1. Classification (NCBI taxonomy): domain Eukaryota; kingdom Viridiplantae; phylum Streptophyta; class Pinopsida; order Pinales; family Pinaceae; genus Picea; species Picea engelmannii. The sequence goes on along the minus strand of ML803833.1, from coordinate 27,857 downwards.
GTGAAGAGGCATAACTAGTGGATAGCTCTATGAGGTTTCCTCTAATAGAAAGTATTCAAACATATCCACGTATACATTACAAAAGTATTAAAAATCCCATGAACTAAAAGTATCTTCAGTAAGAGAATCCATGTAGAAAAACATAAATTTTATTTTCTTTGACTCTATGAAACTGTCAATGGGTGTATCTTTGAAATAAAAATCCTTCATTTTGGATTAGTTCAAGGTTTGAACATTCATAAAGTTTGATGTCGATTCCCCTATCTCTAAAACAAGGAGATGATTAAAATTAATTCTTTTCTCTGTCCTTTTTCTTACTAACAATATTCAATGGAGGATGCTCCCACTATGTATGTCAATATCAACCCATGAACTACGTTTCTAGTAGTTTGGAGTTGGTTCTCACTAGTGGATACATGTGTAGAAACCTCCTTTGAGTTAGATCCCTCTAGATATTGTTTAAGAACATGTTCATGCTCAACAGTTATATTTTCATGGTCAATTTGATATACTTCAAATTGATATCTTGTCTTTGATAAGTACTTTGTTTTCATAATAAATTCAAGTAGAAAGAGGAGAATGATACATATACAAATTATCAATAAAGTAAATCTTATTATCATGTTAAAATATGGATTCCTAAGAATCATGGTCTCTAATACCTTAGAAACATCCTGGATGAGAATATCTATAGATTTATCTTGGTTCAATTTATGTACTTTCTCAAAGATGATGTAGCATCCCTAACCCCAATATGGGCCATACCACATAAAATTGATGACTCTCGGATACCATTTAATTACTTAAATTCTCTGCATATGAGCACAAATTCATTTCTAACAACATATAAACTTAAGGATAATTAAAATAGTAAATACCCATAATAGAAAATAGATAAATAAGAACACAATGATTCAAATAAAAACATAATAAACACTTATATTTTGTAAATAATTCACAAACTACATACAAACCTCAAAATTTCCTCCCATCCATAGACTCTGTTTCTCATAAAATCTCAACAACATTTCACCCCCAAGTTGGGGCTAGAAACTCCACTAGGGAAGTCTTCCTAAGCTAGACTAAGGTCAAACAATCAACAAAAATCCCCAGACTATGCTACCAACCCAACAACCAACCTACAACCTCTCATTCCCCACAATATATCCCACCCTAGGAAGTTTGCCCCTTCTTTTCCCAAAATTTATTTGGCTGCCCCACTTCCCTTCTGAGGCTTCAACAATCGAACAAACAAGAAGTCTAAGAGATATGTACCTACATCCTGGCACATAAGAAATACATTTCCTAGTAGTTATCTCACCCGAAGGGAATTATCATGGGCTTAGAAACTTTCTTCTTCAATAGTACATGAGTCTTACAACCCACCTCTTCAACTCAAATTACTCAAGTTACTGGTTGAAAACAACTCCAAAGATTCCAAAGTATAGGTATGGTTGATGGATGTAGAGTGTACATATGGCAAGAGTGGATGATGAAATAATGAGATAATGATGGTAAGAATGATATGAAATGTAATAATTTCCCATTTTTTATATGTATGTTACCAACTTGACACTTTTCATGATGGGAACTACCTTGGGATCCACTTATGGTACATTCCCCCACTTTTAGAAACTTAAGATATAATTATATTCATAAATTAGACTTTAGGAATATTAATATAATATTCATTTTGTTATCCCTCTTGGCTTAACCCCTTTTCCTATACTCTTAGCCTCCCTTTCCATTTCTAGTGGAGTTCTATCTCGCTATCTCTTTTTGTTTGGTGGGTCTACAACAGTGATGCATTTTATTAATATGTGAGTGTGGTTATATACTACAAAAATAGGCTCACTAGCCTTTTAACATCCAACTCCATAGCCTGATAACCACATAATCAGTCTAACCTCAAAATACATATACAAAGGAACTCTGGCCCAACATTTTCCTAGCTCACCAACCTCTATGTACATTCTAATTAGGGTTTGGCCTAGGGGTATTACAGAGGATGCCAAGGTTTATCAATCCTAAGTCATCATCTTGATGAAGTTCATCAATTATGGTATCCCTAGGTTGTGATTTATCTTTACAAGAGGATGCATTATCAGTTGTATTATATCATTCATTTACCATTTA
>ML803833.1:0-20950 GCA_009831015.1 Picea engelmannii | reverse complement strand
GTCTCCTCCTCATAGTTTACTACATGTATTTCAAGGTGAGTAAGGACAACATATTTAACATGATTGAGTGCTATGTTTTTAGGGTCATGTCCCCTAGGTTCTCCAATACAAAAACATATTTCTCGCAAGGATTAGGATTCTTTTCTAGAATAAGGGACATTTAACAATGCATGCCTTCCTATATTGACAGATAATTTGGATTAGAGATTATTTTACTACCTAAAAGAACATAAATTATTCTAGTTTCCATGGTTTGGTAGGAAATCTCCCAAATCAACAGTCTATCAGGGGCATATCTAGGCAGGAGATATGGAGCTCCCGAGTTTCCATAAAATTTAATCTATGTATAGTATTTTCTCATGTACCAGTTTGCAATATCCTTCAAGGTGGCCAAGGCTTCTTTTGATATTATGCATGATATATAAATAAAAAATTGTAGTGTGTAGGGGAGCAAGGAAAAAGTCACATATTTCATAAATGTATTTCTTATAATTTACTTCCCATAGCTATGAATAATATACATGCACAAGTGGATAATTTTGGTTCCAAATCCATCCAAAGGAAGGAAATTGTAGAGAAGATCATACAACATCAATAAGATATGAATACTGGCACAACACCCCTACCTCAACAGGATCTGCATGACCTCCTGGTCTTAGGATCGTTCTAAAATTCTACCTGAGTCGGATTGACTCTTCGATTTCCCCACAGGAAAACCCACTAAAAAACACGCACAAGTGTGTGTATCCACATGCCCTTATGAGTTATGCCTGTGTGAACATACAAAAGGTGCTAACTCTCACCCACGTGACCAACAACTATGACCATGACCTTTATCGAAAGGGTATTTCAAACTTCACAACCTCACGAATCCTGAGGTAAGTCCCCTTGACTCTTCAATATCGGATGTGACCTCTGATTAAAACCTGGGGCCCAGTCTTTTCGACACCTCGGGATTTCATTTATCGACATTTTTCAATGCAACCACTCCTTTGGACGACTCCCGAAATCATGAGGAATCCTTGCCACGGATCAAAAACTCTTATCTCTCCTATGATCAGATGGTCCTAGTTCTTTCAGGACTTTGCAAATTGGGGATTCATGACTCTCGACTCTGAGCCACGACTTCCTCCACTTCTAGAATTCTAAAATAGCGAATTTCAAGGACATGAGATCCACGTCTCTCATTGATCTAAATCCAGTGACATCTATTCCTCTTGAGCTTATGAGTACTGAGAAACACTCAGCATTAATATTCTCACTGGTCTAGGAGATCCAATGACCCACGGTAAATTGACACTTCTTCTTGGAGCAATTCCACGACTCAATTTAACTTCTCAAGGACTTCTGGCCAAATGGCTTGGCGTCCTCCCTCATAAAATTGATTTATGCAAGCCAATTTATACCTCTATCTCCCTTTAAACACTTCAAAGGTCCTATCCTTTCTGAGCTTTCACTTGCAACCTCAAGGCTTCCAAAAGGGTCCCTGCACACACTCCTTACGGCAATTTCAAATGACCTCTGGTTATTTGGATCTTCAACTCTGTGCACTCCTTGCAACAACAGTTTGTCAATCTTCCTCTTGAATTGGTAAAATCCAAGACCTCACCCAACCTATGCACACCTTGAATGGCTCTGAGTTAACCTTGCACTTTGGTTGATATGAGAACAATGGTATCTCTCCTAAGATTTTTGAGATAAAAATCAGATCTTCGTCGATGCACACCTTGCAGACCTTTGTTGCACTCCTTGTAGGAATTCTCAGGAAGAGAAACAATTGAAACTCATTATTCCTCTCTCACATACTTCATACATTTAACATGAAATCATACAGATAACACAACATTGAAATAAATGCATAATCATAGAAACAAAACAACTATAAACATATGATTCAACAAATGTAAACAACAATCATGATAACACCATGAAAATTGAGTCAAGGCTTCCTTTATTAACTCAAGTGTTCTTGTACATGGGTTCTTCTCTACAAACTTCTCTGCTATAGCTCAACAACTTACAAAATTCTCTATTTTTGAATCATCTTTTTTTTTCTCTGAATAATCTTTTTCCCTATCTCAATGATACAAGCGAGGGTGTCTATTATTCTATTTTCCCTCCTACAGCTCTAACTATCAAATCGGAAATTAAAATATACAACTACTTGACATTTAATACACATAAATTCCTCCATATTCGATAGATGAGAGCAATGCTCAAGATCTGTCTACAACCTCTAAAACATAAATGCGAATACGCTCCCCTAGCTATTACATTAATGCTTTTCCATTCAAATTCAAAACATTTCAAAATGTTTGCTGGTGCTTTTCCAGCTGTCCTCCTCTTTGTGCTTGCTTTGTTGGTTGTGTACGATGCTCTTGCATCAAAGACATGTAGAAACTGGGCTTTTTCATACCCGAGGAATTCCTGACATTTTGAAAAATGTTGAAGATCAATATGTCTTCCCAATTGAAGACTTACCCCATATTTACTATAGTGTAATCCATCGACAACCATTCCACATAAAAATGGGTGCTCTTCTCCTCTCCATAAAGTCTACATATCATAGTGTTTAGCATTATATAGGTATTTTTGAACTCCTAAACAAGGATTAACCGTTCTCCTTGCTTAAGTTTTCTTTCCTTATCGCACCACCAATCCTCCATCATCTCTTCAAAATATTTGTTCTCTCTCCAAAATTTCCTTAAAAATGGTCCATTCAAAAAGATCACAGGCTCCTAAAGGAGGTATCAAAAATTTATGTCTTGTTGTCTCAAGGATGCTATCTGAATATCAGATTTTCTCACAATTGTAGTAATTCTTTGGTCAAGATGTTTGAGGCACCAATTTGTTGCATCGTTGTATGGAAATAACATCATTCGAGTATCTAGGTGTTGAATACAATTCTTTTGAATGTTCTAATAAAATTCTAGGTCCTCATATTCATGTGGGAAATATCTGTTATTGAATATCTTGTAGATTTTGTTGTATTGGGGATAGTGGGATACACCATTTTGATAATTGGTGCTCATAGCCAGAATGTCACCTGGGTTCGCAACATGCATCGGAACATTTTCTATGGTTTTTTTCCCCTTCTTGGTTTGTGGTTGCGGCATTGTGTTGATTTTTTGTTCAACAGTAAGAGAAAAATACATAATTTTACCAAAAATATAAACCATGATTTTTTTTTTAAATTCAACTAATCACATACTTGTTGTTTTGGGATTTGGTTGAGGTTTGAAGTTAACTTGCAATTGCGATACACAAAGCACGGTTTTTCACAATATTACATAGGCGTATAATGAGTTAGTTAGGTTTGAAATGTTTATTTATATGTACATTACCTTAACCCTTCATAATTAATGTTCATTGGAAGATAGTTCATTTGTAGGTGAAAAATCACTTCGTAATTAATGCATTTGGAAGTACAAATCACCTAGATTTGTGTATTGGAGGAATTGAAATCAGGAGGTTGAGTATGATAAATCCCTTTGATAATGCTATCAAAAGGGAAATTCATTATAGGGTAAAATGTGTATGGTTCATATTCATGTCGATGGGGAGGTATTGAGGGAATATTCCCTTTGCATTGGGAAACAAAACAAGGAAGAGATGTTACAAATTGTGCAAATATTACTCTTTCTATGTCGTTCAATAAAGCATTATCGGAACAGGCACTCCTCAGAGAGAAGAGCTAAGTTGAAAAATTGATTCTTATGCACAATCTTACGATGGTGGTATTAGAAAGGATCGTCATCAAAGAGGAGGGTTCATGTTATTTTCTAGCTTCGATGAGAAAAATATTGAGGAATATTCCCCTTTTCAAAAATCATGCTTATATGAAGCACTTTACTCGTGGGGATAAAGAAAATATTTGGTGAGGTTAGGTTAACTACCTAAATGACCTTTTCCATGTATAGGTATTAGTTCTGTGAAGGACACACTCACATACACTTTATCCTTACTATGCAAACCATCTTGGATACCAACAATCGTTTGACACATATATCTTGGATAATCATTCTAAGGCACATTCAAGTTATCGTGCTATCGAAACAATTCTATCGGAAGGATACCCATCGGATTTGAGAGTATAATGTGTAAAACTCTTACGATGGTGAAGAATATGATATAATTCCTTCTGATAGTATTATCTGAAAGGGTTTATCAGAAGTAATATTGAAAATTTGTGTTGTCTTGATTTCGAGGAGCATTCTCTTTGGTGGATAATGGCTCGATGGTTCTCATACATAGTGAAATAAGTGAATATTTTCGTTGAGGTTTAACATGAATCAGAATTTGGTCTCTCTATACAAGGGACAATTGATATAGAGTGAAAATCACAAGACCTTTGATTTTCATAGTCTGCTAATTGGGTTAATCTTGAGACTGCATTAGAAAAACAATATTTTTCTTATGTTAGTATCAAATCAAATTAGTATTGATATAGTACCTTGCCAAAATTTTGATAGGAGGTACCCACTTAAATATTCCAAGTTGGGAAATTTTAGTGGGTAGTTTTGTGGGGCACAACAAATGACAAATCAGTGAGAAGAACTAATTATCTTTGATTTTAGATACACTCTCAAATTATATTACCTTCTCCCTTTTCCAATCTGAAACATTTAAAGATGTTCCTACACCATGGATCCCACATCATTAAGACTTTAGTGAAGGATGAAAAAGTGGGATAGCCAAGATGATCTCTTAAATAATTTCTGTAAAATATTAAGGAATTCGTTAATTAATGTATTTCATACACATAAATATTTGGAAAATGAGACACCATAAAGGATTATTTCTAATTGTTTATGATCCAGATTATTTTCGGCACGAAATGAGAGCGGAGATATAATAAAGAAATGTACATAGATATCTTGAATATCCAATAATATAACAGAAATGTATTAGAGATGCAAACATAAACACAAAGATACAGTAATATACAATTTTTTATTAATGAGCGAAAATGTACAAAGACTATAAAAATACAGAATGAAAGACTCACTAGAATGGTGGCAACTTATGTCTGAGAAGAGATGTGTCTGCTACTCACATTCGAAAGAAGATGATTTTACAATGAGGCTCCAAAGGCATTTTTATCATAGAGAAAATCCAAAACCATAGACCCGGAAGATCAAAAGCCAACAGTTTTGTGGACCTCGTCTTGGGTAGTTTGGTGTATCAACTTCTCGGGTGCATAACTGTGGCATACAATCTCCGTTTGGGGCGCACGATAGCTCATTGGAAAGATATCATCCAGGAGATTCATTTAGGGGGTGAAATGAGAGGATTCTCCTATTATTGAGAATCCATATCCCAAAAACATTCATTTAGGCCCTCAAAATGGCCTCAGAAGTTAAAAATTGCTAAAAATACTAAATTACCAAAATTGCTAGAAAATTGTTTTGAGCCAGTTGGAAAAGGTAGATGGCCACCATTATCCACCTAGATAAATACTCCCTCCATAGGAAGAAATGGTATATATTGCGTTAATTTCCCAGGGGAGAGAGAAAAGCATTTGTTGAATCTACATCTTGATGAGTTGTTTGCCTTGTTGTAGAAGTTGTGTTTCTTAGCTTATTGAAGGTTTTCACGAACCTATGGCTGGAAGGGTTGGACCCTTTTAACCAATATGGATACATGAGATTCTTTTGTCTATAAGGAATCTTTACACTTTGTTTCAATCTTATCGACCTGCTTATGTTGGATAGAAGGTGCTTGGGATGAGGTTGTAGTGGTTGCAATATCCTTCTGTTCACCTTTTGAAAAAAATGTGAAGAATATGAATTTTGTAGTATGAGATACTACCTTGTGGCACTGTTTAGGTGGAACAATAGTTAGAACTACCTCTAGTATTCTGTAGAGATGACTCCCCAGAGAAACAATGACACTGTGGGGTCAAGACTCATAAACAACATGGCTCTTCCACAGATATGGTTGGCCCAAGAGAACATCACACACATACAGTGGGGAAACATCACATAATACCTCATCATTGAAGGGCTGGATGTTGTATGAAAATCGAAACTGCTGGTTGACACAAAGAGCTCGTCCCTTGCGAATCCACCCAATGTTGTATGGTTGCAAGTATGGTGTTTTCAAAAATCCCAACTGTTTGATGGCCTCTGCTAATATGAGGTTCTTCTGGCTTCCTCTATCAACAATAAAATGCAGCGGGGTCCCCTTCAGCCACATCTGTGAATGAAAAAGGTGCTCCCCCTCTTTAGGATATGTTGTTTCTTCTAGTTGAATTGTTGCAGTCGCGACAATAGTAGTGGGGTCTGCGTCAATTATCTGTCTTTTACCAGTATTTTCAAAATCAGATTCTAAATCAGGGTTCGGATCCTTGTCTTTGATCTCATTCACCAATGACTATTTTGAGTGACATTCATTGGTGTTGTGCCAAGGGATTTTGTGGAAATCGCACCATTTTATGGTGTCCTTTTTTGTCTTCCCGTGACCTTTATTTTCCTGTGGCTTGGACTGGTTTTCGAGAGACTATTTGTTAGGGTCTTCTTTATCATACTTTGGTTGCTTCATATTTGTAGACCCAAACTCCCGTTTGTTCTATTGCTTAAATTTCTTCTCTATTTTAACAACATATCGATAAGTAGCACCAAGTGATGAGATGTTCAGAAAATCCATTTCAGTTTGGATGTATATTTGTAGAGCCCCATGGTATTTCAGAACCAAATGTCATTTGGAGTCTTTGATACCCATCTTGGTGTGAAAGGTATGGAAGGTATTGGTGAAATTTGAAAATTCTTGTCCCCTCTCTTGTCGTAGTGTTTTCCATCTCATGTACTGGTCCTCATAGTTTCCAACAAGGTAATATTGTTCCTTTACCGCATCCACAAAAAAATCCCAAGTGGGCCTAGCCCCATATATTCTAGACTCCTCTGTGTAACTTTTCTCCCAGTAAGTTTCCCACCATTTTTTGACATAATGGAGATCCTTAAGGAGTGCGAAGGTGATCTTTTCCCTATCGAAGAAATAACCTTCTAGCTTCCTCCATGGAGGGTTTCTTGGGCATGCAAGATCTATTGTCTTCAAGAGAGACAATATCAAGACCCATTTTTCTATACTCGAACCTCGTCGGGGACATGCACTGAAAAAAAATGATCAAGAGCAACATGCTTTGATACCATTGATCCAGATTATTTTTGGCACAAAATGAGAGAGGAGATATAATAAAGCAATGTACAGAGATATCTTGTATATCCAATAATATGACAAAAATGTATCATATATGAAACCATAAACACAGAGATACAGTAATACACAATTTTCTATTAATGAGTGAAAATGTACAAATTCTGTAAAAATATAGAGTGAAAGACTCGCTAGAATGGTGGCAACTTATCTTTGAGAAGAGATGTGTCTGTTGCTCGCATTCACAAGAATTGATTTTATAATGAGGATCCAAAGGGATTTTTATCATAAATAAAATCCAAAACCATAACCCCATAAGATGAAAATCCAACAGTTTTGTGGACCCCATTTTAGGCAGTTTGGTGTATCAACTTCTCGGGGGCGTAACTTTGGCATGCAATCTCTGTTTGGGGTGCACAGTAGCTTGTTGGAAAGGTATCATAGAGGAGATTAATTTAGGGGGATCAATGAGAGCCTTCGGCTATGATTGAGAAAATAGACCTCAAAAACCTTCATTTAGGTCCTCAAAATGGCCTCAAAAGTTAAAAACTCCTAAAAATAGTAAATTACCAAAATTGCCAGAAAATTGTTTTGAGCCAGTTGGAAAAGGTGGGTGGCCATCAATATCCACCTGGATCAATTTATAGGCTAATGTGTGTTCCTCATCTCTATTTTCCTAGCATTTCTTTGCTACCAGTGAGCATCCATATCCCCGACTAAGTTTCCTTAGTATCATACAAGCATGGCCCCACTTCCAATGAGTGTCCATAGCCCCAACGAGTTTACTTATGTTGTCCACATGATTGATAGTGATTTTAAATTGTTTGTGATTTTTTTTTTCATTCATCGTTAAGATCTGTAATATATGTATTTCTTTTGCAACATGGGTTTTTTAGGAAGAAGGGTGATACAAGAGTTGCTTTAATACGTTATCCTCAATAAACACCTTGTCCTTATGGGTCAATTCTAAGAAGACTCTGAAATATGCTTTATATTAATAAGAATTGGGAAAATTTTCACAAAGATTATCCAAAATACATATGTGACTATCACCTTTTCAAAACCAGTACACTCTATATGAGAGTGATCACATAATTGTAGACAACTTCTCATTAGGAGTATAAATAATTATATCAATAATCTAAGAGTCTCTCTTGAAAAGAAAGGTGAACCATTCATTCCCTTTGAGTATAACCATCATCTATGTTTTGTTTACACTAGGTAATTACGCAAGGAATCCTTGTCACTTCTAGGCACTTGAAAACATACGCACATAAGAGATAAGGTCTAACTTTGTTATACAATCCCAATTTCCTATCAGAAACTCTGCATGGATACTGAAGAATGATCAACAAATACCTTATTTAAAAGTGAATAATGGATTAAATTAGAAAATAAAAGAAAAAACTGAAAAGATAAAATTTATTTTAAAAGCACTAGCATAACTCAAAAGAAAATTGAAAATGATAAAGAAAACTATTGTGTACAAGGATACATCACCAAGGATGATTAGGAGAAGTATATTTTAATAATCTTACCATTTACATGGAGCTCCTCTAGGTGTCCCTCCAATGTATTAAGTTTGAAAGTTCCTATCCCAATTTTCTTGTGAATTTGATAGGGGCCTATCCACAATTTTTGAAATTTGTGTTTTTTCCTTTCATCCCATTTAAGAAATAGATAACTTTATTGAAAAATTGTATTCCCCACAGAGGTCTTATAAAACCATATTTTGATTAGTTCATGATTTTTCATTAATTTATTTTTAGATTTGTCACTCTCTTCTTCTAATTTAAGGAGCATGTTTAGTCTTCGTTGCATTACTGGGCATTCTTTTTCTTCGGTAAATTGGGCTAACTGTAGTGAGGGTAGGAAAGTATGAGTGGGTAACATAGATTCCTATCCATAAACTAGAAAGAAAGGATAATTTCCTATGGAATCCCTAGGTGTTACTTTGTCTGCCCACAAGGCATTAGGGAGGGAAATATGCCAATTCCTTTGGTGTTTTGTGATAGTCCTTTTCATAATTTTGATTAATTCTTTTTATTGTAGATTCTACTATGCCATTACCTTGAGGATAGTAATTAGCTCAATATTTAATTTTTATGTTATTTTCAAGATAATATTCAGTTAATTTAAATGAAGAAAAATATTTGGCATTATCAAATACTAAAGAATCTGGAACACCAAACTTTGTTACGATATGGGATTCAAGGAAAGATATCACTAGATTTGCATTCACCACCTTGAGAGGAAATTCTTCAGTCACCTGGTGAAATAATCCATTGCAATCAAGATGTACTTGTGCATCTTAGAACAATTAAGGTTAATTTCTCCAATAACATCCAAACCCCATTACTGCAATGGGCATTCAATTGAAACTTGTTGGAGGGGAAAGGCATGTTTCTTCTCTCTTCCAACTGAATTTTGGCATTCTTGGCATCTCCTTTCATATGCATGTGAATTATTGAATAAAATAGGCCAATAGTATCCTTCCTTGAGGATTTTGTGTGTTGTGGTGTGTCCCCCAAACTGTCCTCCAATTGGACCATGATGTAGTTCATAAAGGACTTTTTCTGCATCTTCCTTTTCCAAACATCATAGGAAAACACCATCATAATTCTTCCTCAATAATATCCCCTAAGCAAGGTGGTATTGATATGATTTGAGTATAATATATCTCTTCATTTTTTTGTCCATATATTGAGGAGTTGAGCAATGAGTCAAATAGTACCTCATTTCATAGTACAAGGGGTCAATGTTGATAGGGATGTAGAAAATGTATTTCTCAAACCTACAAGCAAATATTATAGCTATGGATTGTATAGAAAAAAGCGAATAAATTATATAAATGGTAAATGAATGATATAATACAACTGATAATGCATCCTCTTGTAAAGATAAATCACAACCTAGGGATACCATAATTGATGAACTTCATCAAGATGATGACTTAGGATTGATAAACCTTGGCATCCTCTGTAATACCCCTAGGCCAAACCCTAATTAGAATGTACATAGAGGTTGGTGAGCTAGGAAAATGTTGGGCCAGAGTTCCTTTGTATATGTATTTTGAGGTTAGACTGATTATGTGGTTATCAGGCTATGGAGTTGGATGTTAAAAGGCTAGTGAGCCTATTTTTGTAGTATATAACCACACTCACATATTAATAAAATGCATCACTGTTGTAGACCCACCAAACAAAAAGAGATAGCGAGATAGAACTCCACTAGAAATGGAAAGGGAGGCTAAGAGTATAGGAAAAGGGGTTAAGCCAAGAGGGATAACAAAATGAATATTATATTAATATTCCTAAAGTCTAATTTATGAATATAATTATATCTTAAGTTTCTAAAAGTGGGGGAATGTACCATAAGTGGATCCCAAGGTAGTTCCCATCATGAAAAGTGTCAAGTTGGTAACATACATATAAAAAATGGGAAATTATTACATTTCATATCATTCTTACCATCATTATCTCATTATTTCATCATCCACTCTTGCCATATGTACACTCTACATCCATCAACCATACCTATACTTTGGAATCTTTGGAGTTGTTTTCAACCAGTAACTTGAGTAATTTGAGTTGAAGAGGTGGGTTGTAAGACTCATGTACTATTGAAGAAGAAAGTTTCTAAGCCCATGATAATTCCCTTCGGGTGAGATAACTACTAGGAAATGTATTTCTTATGTGCCAGGATGTAGGTACATATCTCTTAGACTTCTTGTTTGTTCGATTGTTGAAGCCTCAGAAGGGAAGTGGGGCAGCCAAATAAATTTTGGGAAAAGAAGGGGCAAACTTCCTAGGGTGGGATATATTGTGGGGAATGAGAGGTTGTAGGTTGGTTGTTGGGTTGGTAGCATAGTCTGGGGATTTTTGTTGATTGTTTGACCTTAGTCTAGCTTAGGAAGACTTCCCTAGTGGAGTTTCTAGCCCCAACTTGGGGGTGAAATGTTGTTGAGATTTTATGAGAAACAGAGTCTATGGATGGGAGGAAATTTTGAGGTTTGTATGTAGTTTGTGAATTATTTACAAAATATAAGTGTTTATTATGTTTTTATTTGAATCATTGTGTTCTTATTTATCTATTTTCTATTATGGGTATTTACTATTTTAATTATCCTTAAGTTTATATGTTGTTAGAAATGAATTTGTGCTCATATGCAGAGAATTTAAGTAATTAAATGGTATCCGAGAGTCATCAATTTTATGTGGTATGGCCCATATTGGGGTTAGGGATGCTACATCATCTTTGAGAAAGTACATAAATTGAACCAAGATAAATCTATAGATATTCTCATCCAGGATGTTTCTAAGGTATTAGAGACCATGATTCTTAGGAATCCATATTTTAACATGATAATAAGATTTACTTTATTGATAATTTGTATATGTATCATTCTCCTCTTTCTACTTGAATTTATTATGAAAACAAAGTACTTATCAAAGACAAGATATCAATTTGAAGTATATCAAATTGACCATGAAAATATAACTGTTGAGCATGAACATGTTCTTAAACAATATCTAGAGGGATCTAACTCAAAGGAGGTTTCTACACATGTATCCACTAGTGAGAACCAACTCCAAACTACTAGAAACGTAGTTCATGGGTTGATATTGACATACATAGTGGGAGCATCCTCCATTGAATATTGTTAGTAAGAAAAAGGACAGAGAAAAGAATTAATTTTAATCATCTCCTTGTTTTAGAGATAGGGGAATCGACATCAAACTTTATGAATGTTCAAACCTTGAACTAATCCAAAATGAAGGATTTTTATTTCAAAGATACACCCATTGACAGTTTCATAGAGTCAAAGAAAATAAAATTTATGTTTTTCTACATGGATTCTCTTACTGAAGATACTTTTAGTTCATGGGATTTTTAATACTTTTGTAATGTATACGTGGATATGTTTGAATACTTTCTATTAGAGGAAACCTCATAGAGCTATCCACTAGTTATGCCTCTTCACTCTATTTCTATGAATATAATACAAGGTGTTGGTGAGTAATGGATTGCAAGCACTAAAGGAGTGTCTACACAAAGAGTACCAATTCAAATCCAGCACTCACAAATTTTCTTGGAAGGAAAAGGGGAAGATGTTACAACTCTTATTAACAAAAGATACACTCAAGGAGCTAGCTCATATGTGATGCAAGAATTGATAGATTCACCAATTTTCATGAAGAGAGAGAGGAATAATGCGTTAGGAAAAATAATTCAAAGATCACCATTCTAAACCAACCAATTAAATTTAATGATAAGGTATATCACTCACCTCAAGATTCTATTCAAACATTTCAAAATTTCCATGATAATTTTCATTATTTCTTGGGGATTGGCTATAGTCATATTTTTCTCAAACTTTTCGACAAACTCATAAGTATTTCATACTTCCTTCTATGAATAACTTTTAAAATGGTTTAATTCTTTCAACATTACATTTCCCAACCCCCCAACTACCCAGATCAATGCATGAACATGATCCCCCTATAGGTCTTATGATCCTGCAATGACTTCATTGGAATTACGATTTCACATAATATAAATTTTACAGTGCTCAGTGTAGGTTAGGATGGGGTAGAATAGTTAGTTTATGTGTTTTATTATTTTTCTTTTAATAAAATTTTCGGCTTAGCCCCATTTAAATTTTCAAATAAATACAACCATAGAGTAGGTTTTGTTTTCATCTAGTACTTTTTCTTAGTTTCTATTTTTTCATATTTTCATTTTCTTTAGCATGGTTGTTTAAGGAAATCAATGTTCCTCTTCAAAATATTTGATACCATGTGAAGTTTCGGTGAAACCTACATATAACATAGCTAGAAACATTCACACAAATCTTGAAAAAGAAACAAAGATAGAGAAGCAAGAATGAGAGAAAAGAATGAATGAAAAATGTATAAGATGAATGGTAGAATGAGTAATAAATAAACAAAATACTCTACATGGCTATGTAAATGTGCCATAGCAGTGATCCAGATAGATCCAGACACTCACTGATAGAAACTTGAGTTATCCCCCAACTAGTCCAAGTTAAATATCCATGCAATTATCATCTAATTGAGTCACAAGTGTGGAGGTGAGAAAAACACATGAATTCACATGATATGAACCCTTGTGGCCACATGAATATGATATTGTTATAGTCCAAAATGCCACTCCTTTGAATTTTTGACATTGGCCTACTCATTTACACATTCGCCAACCACTTTTGCTAAGGTTCCTCTTAAAAAATATCTTTTTCGTATGGTGTACGAGCCCTGATACATATACAGAGCGCATTCATACACGACATGAATGCCTAAAATCCCACATATACTCGAAAAAATCGCAAAAAATAAAAACATTATGCACTTTCTATCGGATTGCATGGGCTATTTTTGGTTGCACAACCATTTTACCTCCTCTAGACCTTATGAAAACCAAATAACCATCATTTATCCATATAAAAAGAGCCCTATAGGAGTCATTTGAACATATGAAAGAAGAGGCAAGTGAAATCTACCAAAATTTCCTCCATTCACATTCAAAGCCTTTGCATAATGTTCTGAGTTTTTGTCCTCAACATTCCCAATCATTCATCCTTCTTATGCAATCCATACATTTCCCTATATCGACATGTTTGTTGTAAGGATATCACTTTGGGATTGGTACAATTGGAGTACAGTTAGAGGAACCCAGGAGAGGTTCTTGAAGTGGTGTCATCAAGACTAAGGTTGTATCTTACCATCTTGTTTTCAGTAAAAGAGAATTTTCTTGTCCCAAATCTATGTGTCTTCATGTTTATATATCTAAATTTATTTCATGAATATTTAGGCCTTTAAATTATCTTGGTGATTATGCATATGTTATTATATATTTTCCTCTGAAGTTGTTTCAAGAAAATATTGGGAGTATGCCTGAATATTTAGGCCTGAAAGGATCTACAAGAGACGAAGGGACTTAAGGTGCATATCTTGGTTTACTCTACCTTTCCTTAATTGTCATTAGGTCTTGTTGGATTTGGGTGAAATAGGAGTCATTTTGTCTTTCAAGGTGTCATTTTCTCTCCCTAGTCACTATACCCTAATTAGGGGGATTTTTTTCCATAGAAAAATTGGCGACTCCACTGGGGAAGCTCTCTAGGGTCTTGTTAGGAGATTCTTTTTGGTTTGAATTCCCATTGGTTTTTTGTGCTTTCTGAGTATGTATGTTTCTATGGTCATATTCCAAGTGTTTTTTCAATTTTCCTGATCCAGGTGGTCACTCTGAATTTTACCTCTTTTGGAGTTTTCTCAGTAGTATACATGCCCTATTATATACCCAACCCACATACACACCTACTCTTAGTTATCACAACCTACATACATCTGCAGTATGCTTGTGCACAACATGCGTATCTATTCTTTTGAAGAGGTTTTTCAACAAAAAATCATTTCTTCCAGGAAACTTTTGGTTTCTCGGGTCCTCCTGAGTACGCGAAACCTCTATTAATTGTTGTTAAACAATATTTAAGTCTCATATTGTTTATGAAATTGTAAAGAAATATTTTTGTATAGTTTTCTTTCTCTCTTTCTGTCTTTTGTCAAGGTTGAATGTGTGCTTTTAAGATTTAGGTTCTCCTTTGGATTATTGTGAATCCCTGCTTTCTAGAAGTGGTTTAGGACCTTAGTCAGTATTTTTTTTGTTCTCCTTCTCTCTTGATATGCTTTGAAAAGAAAAAAATATTGTTGTTTTGTTGTTTTCATTTCATAAGAATATAAAAAATTCAAAAAATGTAGTTAAGTGTAAACTTTTTTCTCATCCCTTTCCCTTGTATTCATTTTCCAAAAATAAAAAGAAGTTTCTTAACTACACTTTCATGTTACTTTGCATGTTTGTTTGGTTGTAGTAGCTTAGGTTTTGTTTATAAAAGAAAATAAATCTCAACCCAAAGTTCCTTCTTTCCTTCTTCCCTGAAAGTTTAAGTAGTTTCATTGCATCTGGAATGAAAGAGAATTCTAGGATAGATTTCATATTATGAGCATGGTTTTCACTTGAAAATTTTTCATTTTGAAAGTTAAAAGAGCCAAATCTTCATTTGTAGGATGTAGTTTGCTTTCACTTTCATTTAAAGCACAATTTTCTAAAATCTAATTAATTGTTCTATTTTAGTCTCTAAAATAACATCACGAGTTTCACTACCCCACCCATAGGTAATCAAGCCACTAAAATTAACGCTTAATGCTAAAATCAATTAGACTTTTTCGTTTATAGGGTACACCAATTAGTCTAGGATTTAGGGCCTCGGATTAGGTGTGGAGAGGAAAATATCCAAGGCCACTAAATAAAATTAATATTATAAGATAGGGAGTGTTGAATTCCAATGTCATAAAAGTTAGCAAGGACCCCCCTCTAACATAGGGGCTAAGCACGAGGTTATGTGAATAAAGGCAGAGGAGATAACCCCTCCAAAGTTGGACCCAGTGTAGTGGGGATGGTATTTGAGGGTCATTATTGGGATTCTTTTTACTGCATCTGACTATGAAGATTCATGGACCTCGAATACATTCGAGATCCTCATTTGTCTTCCAAACCATTTTCTTTTGGTACCCTTGAAAGACTTCAAACATAGTTATTCTACTCATACAATCTTCCTGATTGTCGACTATACTCGCCTGGTGACTGACTGTGAGATGGAAACCTAGTTTCTGTTTTATAATTACTCACATAGGTGACTGTGGGGGTATGCCACGGTACCTAGGATAAAACTTTGACCATGCTTCATAGAGTATACCCAGAGGGTGTTTCCATGTTCTATTTACACTTGCACCGGTAAGTGTCTCTAGTGTTGGTTGGTGTAACTTTTCTTTCTTCCATTCTTGTCTACTTGATTTATATTTAGGGAATTTTTAATGTGTTTTTTATGCTTCTCCCTAGATTCTCATTAGAGTGTTGGTTTATCGTTTAAAAAAGTGGACAATCAAAAACTTCATCATTCGCGCAGGCTTCAAGGATTCCCACCGGTAACTATGGAGACACCCCCACAACCGTTGAGGCAAAAGTTATATCAAGAAGGTTATTTCGAAGCTATCAAACCACAAGAAATTGTGCCTGATCCTACTCCTAGATAAGACACTCTTGCACTGAAGGTAACTAGCATTTCATACCTCGAAGATGAAGGCTTCGCTAGGTCCTGGAACCGTCTAATAATTGATCTCTCAGTGTCATTTATTGGTCAGATAGTCCCTCCTAACGTGACTACTCCTGATCATTGTCTTGTTAGGTGAATGGCCATGGAAGAAAAAAACTATACCTCTATTTGGATTCCTCATACTCCCATCCCATTCACAGGTGGAAGGAGTGCCACTCCCCCTCCCCCACCTTCACCTACAAGGAATACCTCTCATCTGAAACCTACCACTTATGGAAGTGACACAGTCTCTACTAAAAATTAAACCACTGTTCACACTTCGACCATAAAGAACACATATGGTGCTCCTTTCACATATTGGATGTCAAGTTTTGAAACAAGCTCAACTTTAACCTACTTCACTTTTCAGACTACTAGTCTGGGGGAAGGGAGTTCTAATGCTCCCTTGCAAGGATCCCTCAAGAGTACCTTCTATCCATACAATTTTGTCCCTTATAGTGGGTGTCATATTCCCCCTCCGTCCCCTTAACTCTTAGGTGTTTTTCATAAAATATACAAGAATAATTTCATTTCCAAATTGTTTAGTGGAAGGATTCAAGGGTTTCAGTCCTATATGACTTTGGTTGGGTCCATGTCACTCTCTTTATTTAGTGATTTTGGGAATAAATCCTTCTCTTCATCCATGTTTTCTTCATGGGGGAACCCCTTTCTCAATCAACCTAACACTATGCAAGGATTTACACCTTCACAAGGAATTATGGTAGGAACAACTTCCTTTGAAGGTTTTGGAAATCCTAGGCAAGGTTTTATACCTCTACAAGGGATTTCAATCAAGGGAAACCCCTCCCATGTCTCATGGAACACTTGGAAATGTTT
The DNA here is from genome assembly GCA_009831015.1 of Picea engelmannii. Taxonomy (NCBI): domain Eukaryota; kingdom Viridiplantae; phylum Streptophyta; class Pinopsida; order Pinales; family Pinaceae; genus Picea; species Picea engelmannii. Next base: position 3,792 of record ML803833.1, on the reverse strand, counting down.
CAATTCCTATACTAGGGGGATCGACTGGGGGAAACCTCAACCAAGGATTTTGGAATACCATATAGGGGGAAATCCCCACACAAGGTATGTGATCAAATTATTTGAATTCATCGACAATGCAGACTAGTGCATAGGCTCCTTAAACTAGCCAAGGAAACCCTAGTTTTTACCAGAACCCTGATCAACATGCAAACTCTTCCTAGAAACCTAGTGCTATCCAAAATCTAGGTTCGTCTTTTCATTTAACTCTACCACAACTCAGGTTATCGTTTCTAGCAACTCTTCATTTTCTATACTTGTCAAGGTTGTTAAATGACCCTATTTTTCATGATCCATGTTGGCCTCCTACGTTGACTAAGTTTTCCTCAGATATTTTGAAATTTGAAGGCAAGCCTGGCGAAGATCTAGATGATCATGTTACAAATTTTCACTTGTGGTGCTCTTCCAATTCGTTAAATGATGACTCTATTAAGCGATGATTATTTCAATGCACTCTCATAGGGGTTTTGTGAAGTGGTATAATGAGCTCAATGGCATCAAGCACTCATAATTTAATGATCCGGTGATGGTTTTCTTGAACCATTTTAAGCTACCAATGAGATACAATGTTGGAACTGAGTTGTTAGCCAATTTTGATTAGACTAAGTCCATCCATATCTCTTATCATATCCAAGATTGGTGTCATTTGAAGAGATTGATTAAAGTGAAGGTCTATTTGACTCTTGGTCTGACCTAGGTTTTGATCTCAAATGTTTCAAACAAAACCCTCAAACTATCGACCCTCCTAGTAAACCAGAAGGAAACACTGTGCACAGAATGTACAGTGCAGTCTCACCCGAGATAGCTTATGGGGGACTGCAAGACTTAGATGTTTGCAGTCAAGAAAGGGATTGGGGATGTGATATATTTATTTTCCTTATTCATCATATTTTTTATTCATTCATCTAGATCTAGTATTCATTCATCAAGGAAAATTATGCATGCATGTGGTCATAATCTAGGCTAAAAATCTGTTATTTTTTGATAAATAACATAAGTAGGAAAATCATCATTCACACACATTAATACAATAGGTTTATCATGGTTCACCCCCCTTGGGGATAGATACAAAAATATTTGTCTCTTCTTCTCTATTATTCATCATTCTTTAAAATCAACGTTGAGCTCATTACATTCTCCATTATTACAATAAAAAACTATGATAAGTTCCATCCGTGAGGTGAACTAGACCACACCAGGCTCCATAGCATGTGACCTAACCCTCAAAAAAATTATTCCTAGATTATTCATACCAAACCACTATCTCCTTAACCAACCTCTACTAGACATCCTAGGGATTTATTTATATTACTCTAATGGCTCTTAGCCATTACATTCATATCAAAAACCCTAACCCTAACATGACTAGGTTTGTCTACATGTATGCCACACTTCTTTTCCTTAGTGTTTGGCATGCTTATTTTCCTCCACATATGGAAAGTACTCCAAAATAGGATTTTCTCCCCAAAATAGGCTTGTGCCAACTTTCCCCAACAGTGAAATGTAGTTCGTCCCGAGCCAGTCAGGCGGTATGTGCTCCTTGCACAACCTTCTCCAACTCGTGGAACTTTCTTGCTAGTTCCTCTCATTTTTCCTTCTCCTGTGAAACTTTCTTTGTGATATCCTCTATCATTTGCATTGTAATATGTTCCTTCAATAAATATTCACTCTTTTTATGCACCTATGCCATCCTTTTATTTTGTACCTCCAGTTCTACAATTATGTTCGTTGTGTGCTCCTAGAGTGGTTCCAATTGAGCTTGCCTTGCATGTTTATTTATCTGCATGGTATTGAGTTCCATCTATAGGTTCTTAATATCTTGTGTCACTTTCAATATTTAGGTGATTCTCATGACCTTCTATCACTTCTTTAAATCCTACATTGCAACATTGATCTTATCTTCTTGTAGATCCAACTATTGGACCTTCTCATCTTCCTCAATACTACTCGATATTTTCGCAGTCTTGTCAAAGAGTTTTGTGACTTCCTTTCCTTCCCTTGCAATATCATTTGTTTTTATGTTTCCTATTGTTCTCTCTTGGATAATACCTCAGGAGGGGTTATAGGTGTAATTTTTTCCTTTATGTCATCTACCTCTTGCCTATAACCCTCAATTGTTTGCATGATGATATGGATATGTTCTTCAACGTTTCTCTCTGCTACCTGCACATTGTCCAAAATATTTTTGAATACTTTCTATAGTTTCTTCTCTAAGTTATTTGCACACTAATTATATTCCTTTGTCTCCATATTAACTTGCTTTATTACCAGTTGGATCTCTTCCTTACCATCTTTGGCAACTTCCAATTCTTCCGCATCAATCCTGGCTTGTGATTGTACCTCTTGTGTGATGCTTACTTGCAACCTATAAAGTGATTTCGTTAGTATTTTTCCCAAAACCAACTCAACTGGTTCCAAGTATTTCAATGGCTTCTGCGCTATTTTTTCCTCTATATGCAGTATGCACTGTGTGATGTTGAAATTTGGACTAGCCTACACGATGATGTGTATAGTTTATTCATCACCATTCGCGGTTATGTCATCTTATTTTGTAGCTCCCTGCATTAGGCCCTATTATAGCGCAAGTTGTAGGTTTAGAAAATACCAACCCAACCAAAAACAAATTGCTACAACTTGGGAATCCTACACCCAATGTCACCTCAATGTAGGTCTTGCATTTCAATGGTGACTAGGTCACTCTAGGGAGGTGATCCCGATGAACCTAGGGGGATGGATATGGAGATGGATATAAGAGGAAGTGAAGCCCCTAGAGGTCAAGTCTAAGTGGGATGAAAGGTGGGAAAATATTCCTTGTAAGTCAACTAATTGTTGCCCCACAAGTATAGTAATTCTATGGACGATTGTACCTGCTTGAGACACAAGAAAGACACTTTGCAATGATATATGTTAGTTGGACTAGAAAGTTAAGATTGGTATCCCTAAGTTTTAGCTGTAGATGACAGTTTATATTAGAAAAAAAAACAAGTGACCAAGTGATGGAAATGTCACCCACAAACACCTAATGGAAATGAGAAGGTTGTCTCGTGATGAGACCCCCTTTCTCTCAGCCATACAACTGAGAGACATTTCCCTAGTTTGGTGACTAGGTGATGGAAATGTCATATCACTAGATATCATAGATGATTTTAGGGGCTAAATTTTGCAAATGGGCTAATTTCCCATGGTTTTTCCTGAAAAAAGATTCTCTAATTTCTGTTTTTTCTAAAAATGATTTGCCCAAATTCCAGAGAATAATTTTTTTTTACCTTAGAAATCGCAAAAAATCTATAGAAACTATATATAATTTTTAGAAATTTGAATATTTTTACAAAACTATCGCCAAACATATTACATTTTTCATATTAAGGACTAGTAATATTATCCCATGTTTCTACATTTTAATATAAATTTCCATCCTTAAAATCATCCTTGCTAGATATCCATGTAAATGATAGGTTGGATAGTGATGAGAGATCCTATCCTTCAACTAACCTTTCAAGCATTTCTTTATTATATTGTGGGTCCCCTTTATTCAAAGATAAGTGTTTCATTGCTTTCTTGGGTGATCCTTGGGAGAAGCATATAGAAATTTTATATAAGGATTTTATATTTTACCCAACACCAACCCCTCTAGGTCTTTATCCCCTTCTTCCCATAGAATGAGGGACAACCCCTTCTTGGGTCAATATACCCTCAAATACCAAGAGAAAAGGAAATGGAGGGGAATAATGATGGAAAGTGGTAAGTATGGTC